>JARVZY010003874.1:0-25753 GCA_030686995.1 Artemisia argyi
ATTTTGTTTTGAAGAATACATGTGTTGCTTTGAGCTTCATTTCAAGTTTGCTAACCCTTAGGTGTTCGGAGACTATCCCAATTTAGTAAAGAAGATTGCAGGCAGTAAGACTTCCAGCCTTTACAGTAACAAGGACTTTATTGCCCAAGCTGTGTTCACATTGGCACTGTAATTTCCTCCAAGGAAGAAACTTACACTAAGGAGTCATTCTTAAATAGGGGTGAATAAAGTCGAGATTTTATTGTTAATACTTCTACTAAAATGGGTTTTAGGTTCCTGGCCATGTCGTGTATCATTGTATGTTATTTAAATGGTGACTATAATTGGCACGAGTTATGAAGAACCACCAAACAAGCATCCTGGCCATGTCGTGTATCATAAAATGTTCTAAAATTTTCTTCTGCCATCCTGTTTAACAAAAATTTCCAGACAATTGACAAAAGGCTTCTCAAGAGAAGCAAACGAGTCGGAGCAGGTTCAATAAGAGCCACCAAACAAGCATAATAAAAAATTATTATATGATGTTTATAACTTTATCGTCATAAAAGCATATACACAAATATTCTTGCAACAAAGTTCATAGTAGTTTCAAGTTGCAGGTGTTTAACTGAGTAAACACACACCAATTACGTCTTATACTTTTAAAGCCAATAGAGCGAGCAAAAACCACCATTTGCATAACGAGAGGTTCCCTTAGTGTTTGGTCTTAGGCTTCTTCACTATCATCACGGTGCAATGGGCATGATGTGTAACATAGTCACTTACACTTCCCAAAACCGCCCTACAAAAGCATTTAGCTTTCCTCATCAACAAATCAAATAAAGATTTGATCAATCGATATAAAATTCTAATTTCTATTCACATGAATAATTGTTTACCTTTTTATTGCTCCATAACCATGACTACCAACAACCAACATGGTAGCATGGTGCCTGTCCACAGCCTCACATAAAACATTCCTCGCATCACCTTCCACAACTTCCACAATCACATCATCCACCTACATACGAACAATCTTTTAAATACAATCCAAACAAGTGCAGACGCATGAAGCGATAAATTTGCAATCATTTCAACCTCAAAAAACTAAAAATTACACATATATTTGATGCTTGAAAATCTAATAACATCACAAATCATTCAAAAACGTTATACAACTCCAACTGCGCAAGACCTTACTCTCTAATTACTAAATGCCAAAACTTCCAGATTTATAATTCAAATTCCGTTCCTAATATCAATCACACAAACCCTAACACTACACTTCTGTGTAGAAAATTACATGACATTAACTTGATTCGACATCCAAATTCAAGTACAGCATATCTATGGACACAATTAACAAACAAAACCTAATTTTCACACAAGTACTAATATAGCTCACAATTTTGATGTTGAATTCAATTCTAGAGGCGTGTTAGCCGTAAGTCATGTAACTCATAGCTGAGGCATCTTAAAAGGTAATTGAAGAGGTAGCTTTTCATTACAAGCTTATCTAATTGAAAAGCTCTATATATTAAGAACTGTCATCCAAACTAATATAAGTTTTTTTTAACAAGCGCCATGTTTGTGTACAAGTTCCCGTGTGCCAAACATCCAACCTGTAAAGTGTTTGTGTTGGTTGCTCTAAGTTTTTAATTAACCTAATGAACAAATATTGATATTCATAAAAAACACATGAGATTTTCTTTCTTTAGATTATCTCACGAGGGCGAGTCTTGGACTCAGATCTACGTAGCCTAACCGAGGTATCCTGGTTTGAACCCTCAACACAAGAGGTTTTGGTGCCTTACCGGTTGCTACTAGGCCATTTCGCGGCAGTTAAATACCTTTTAGGGCTAATTGCTCAAAAATGTATCATACTTGTAACTGTTTGTAGTTGTGTGTACCATTGTTCGAATCCGATTACTTGGTGCACATTTTTTCAAATTTTGATTATTCTGTATATCGATTACTAAAAATACTTGATTCAATTCCAAAAAGTACATGATCCGATTCCAAAAAAATATAAAGGAACTTAAACGAACCGATTTAGAATGACAAAGCTCTTTAGCTCGTTCGACAACTCGGGCAGCAATTTTCTTCAAATCCGTATCAACAAACGGATAAACATCAGCCGCACCTAATCTCACAAACAACAACAACAAAAATCATCAAAATCATTAACACAAACTTTATATACAAAACTCATAAAAAAACACGATCGATCACTTAATATATATAAATATACCAGGACCCGCGAAACCAATAGCGGATGTAGGCGTAGGTTTAGAATGAATAACAACGAGTTTAAAAGGCGAATTTGGTGCAGATGGTTTAAGAAAGTGGTCTAAAGTCCATTCAAGTGCGTAGAAGCTGTGATCACTGTCGTCTAACCCCACGATCATTACTGGTTTTTGTTGTTCTGCTGCTGCTGGTGCTGTTTCTGCTTCCATTTCAACAATTTGGTTACTTCACGGTTTGTTTGTGACTACAGCTAGCTAGCTTAAATGTGTTTAGTGGGTTGTTTTAAGAGTTATAAATGGGTTTTGTTACTTTAGCTTTTCTTCTACGTATTAAACTCAAAAATGAACATTACGTGTATTTATTATACTCCGTACTTAATTTTAGGGAAGTAATAAATATAGTTTTTATAAAAAATAGTGGGTACCCGTGCGTTGCTGTGGAAATGTTGTTTTAATCTAAGCTCGAAATGAAACGATTGTCCAAAAATTGTTTTTGTTATTAAGGACTAAATATGCAAAAGATCGATAACTGCAAGTACTATTTTTGTAAAGTATTTCTGAAAATTGTATGATTTTTTTTACGAAAAAGTCCCTAAAGCTATCGACATTTTGCAAAGTTAGTACTTAGGGACTAACTTTGTAATTTATAGATAACCTGAGGAACTGTTCGCATCATTTTTGCTACAGTTACCTATGAATAGTAACACTGTTTTGCACTGTAGAAAACACTGTTCTACACTGTAGCGTTGGTATTTTCTTTTTTAGTCCTTGAAAATGTCAGTATGTTGCAAAGTTAGTCCCTAACTTTGAATTAAAAGTTATCCTAAGGAGCTGTTTGTGCTCAATATTTGCATAGAAAAAGTCCTTGAGGTTATTGGTCCATTTAAAGACTAACTTTGCAATGAATTAAATAACCTCATGGTTTAAAATGAAAATTACGGAACCACTGTTCATTGGTTTTTAATATATAGTATAAGAGTGTTGATATATAGACCTACAACATAGACCTAATCCATTTATTTAATGACAAGTATTGAACACTAATTCTCTCTCATCATTTTTTACAAATTAATTTTTCAAATGAACCAACCAAATTCTCACTATTCAATTTTTATCAAACAAAAAAGTTAATTTGTCATTATCTTTTTTGGTAAATAGTCAAACGACAGAAAAATAAATCAGGATGATTTTTTTTTTATATTTGAATAAACGGGTATTTTAATATATTTTTGACAAATTCTTTTTTCACGTTTTTCATGTTTATTAAATATTGTGAGGTGGTATGCACACCATAATAAGTGATGTACATACCATAAACATGCATATATGATATTGTATAATGTGCATTACAAATGTGATTTTTTGTTATGCATAAATTGTTGTGGTGTGCATATCAACTCTCAATATCAAATTATACGAATTACGAATCAATATAATTTGTGACGTGAGTTTTAAATTTCAAATCATAAATGACATTTTAGTTACAATTAAGCCTTTTGGCACTGCCACATATGGTCTGTTTTGGAGATTTATCCCGATTGTGGTATTGGGATTTCTAGAATAGCCATGATAGAACATATTCGACGAAGGATTAAAGGGTTAGTGGTGATCTGGCTGAACTGACCTGTTGACACTTGTGGACCTACATAATAGTTCATATGGAAATTGGTCACATCTTCATATCATTTTATGGGTGGTTCACGTAGATTCCATTTGGAAATTGACTACCTCTTTTTTACGCACCTGGTATAATTCTCGTTTACATTAGACCCATAGTATTATTGAATATTGTCGACTAGTGTTTTGATTCAACGTATATTTTGGCCCTTACTTGATTAAGACATGATGGACAGTCCTAGTCACACACCATTTTCGGCGAAATTTTGACGTTGTTATATATTTGTAAAGGATAAATTGACTCCTTTAAAACATCATTTGTACCCTCTTTATTTTCTCTTTATTTTATTTTATTTTTGTATGTTTTAAATTTCTTTTTATTATAAAACTACAAAACTAAAAGTACGGAACTGAAAATATAAAGTTTAACACGTCAAAAGAATTAAACTGAAAAAAATACGGAACATAAACTGATAAAAAAAATTGTATTTTGCTGTTAACAAAAAAGTAAAAAAGGAAGATTTTATACTTTTTGATACTTTTTTAGGTAGATGGTACCAATAGTAACATCCTATTTGTAAAGATGCTACTAACAAATATTTACCCGTGGTTGTATTTGGTTCTAAAGATACTGCATGAAAAACAATGTTTATACGGACTTAATGGTCTCTTTAAAAGACTTCTTATCTGGTTTGGTGCACGCATTCCTTTGTTAACTCAAGTTTATGCTGTTTTGTGTGAACCATCTAATCAGACATAATTCAGCTTTGGTTCCATGTGCCGCAGTTAGATAATCAACTTTATGAGCATTGTATGGGAAGTTACTATAGGTAAATATAGGTAAAGAGAGATAGACTGATAGCTACTCTACGTTTAGTTCTCGAGTTGAAATGGAAGAGGAAAAAAAATGAAATGGATAAATTTTTGTGGTTTTTTTTTTTTTTTTTTTTTTTTTTTTTAAGAGCAGAGGGAAGTGAAAGGAAATAGGGAGGAAGTTTTGTTAAGTAAATCTTCTTCCCACTTTTGAGAGGAAAGGGAACTGTATGTTGTGTAAAGACTAATATACCATTTTTAAAAGATTTGAAATTAACAACTAAAAGGCATATATGTAATTTGACAAAGTTATTTTTCTTTTCCTCCCACTTAAGAACATGATTATTATTGCTTTACTTTTCCTTTCCTCTATCTGAAAAACATAACAACTAACACTTACTTGCTTTTTCTCTTTCCTATTCTTTTCCATTTCTCTTAACTCAAAACTCGAGAACTAAGCTTTAGTCAACACCTTCATTTGGTGAGTGAACAAAACTTCTTTATAACATTAATATGTTGAATACCTTTATTCGTCATCAACATGTGGTACAATTTTGATTTGAAGAATACATGTGCTGTTATGAGCTCATTTCAAGTTTGTCAATGCTTAGGTGTCGGAGACTATCCCAATTTAGTAAAGAAAATTGCAGGCAATAAGACTTCCAGCCTTTACAATAACAAGGACTTGAAAATATTGCCCCAGCTGTGTTCACATTGGCACTCTAATATCCTCTGAAGAAGAAACTTACGAAAAGGGGTCATTCTTAAAGAAGTGGTGAATAAAGTCTCGATTTATTGTAAATACTTCTAATTAAATGGGTTTTAAGTTCCTAGCCATGTCGTATATCAGTGTATGTTATTTAATTGTTAAGTACAATTGGCGCCGAGTTATGAAGAACCCAGTTACCTATATCATGTACTGATAAAATGTTCTAAAATTTTCTTCTGCCATCCTGTTTAACAAAAACTTCCAGACACAAGGCTTCTCAAACAGTCAGAGCAGGTTCAATAAGAGCCACCAAACAAGCATAATAAATAAAAGAGTTAACTACATTTTTGGTCCTCGTGGTTTACTGGGTATAACAGTTTTGGTCCAAAATTTTGAAATGTAACGGATCTTGTCCAATATCTGCTGCCCCGTAACACTTTTGGTCCATTGTTTGTTGACCGTTAGTTTGACCAGTTAAAAAAACATGAAATGACTAAAATACCCTTGTCTTGTAATGTCAAATAACTAAAATACTCTTCTTTCTCTTTCTCTTAACCTTTTCTTTTTCTTTTTCTTTTATTATTATTATTATTATTATTGTTATTGTTTACACACAAAAACAAAAACAAAAACATAAGTACAGTCACAAGCATTTTTCAGATTTTAGCAAGAACATGTGATGAAACACTGGCAAGTTAACTCTAAATATCATAATCATTATCATTTAATCATACCGAATCCTCCATCATTTATCAAACTCAAACATCATCTTCTCCATATTATCAACAAACCAATATCACCACAAAAATCAACCAACCAAAATCATCATATTATCAACAGTAAACCCAACTGAATGAAAAGCTCATTTAGTTGTGATTTGCAATTGAAACCCATCAAATATATAAACTTTCATATCAAGAATGTATGCTTTATATCAAACCCTCATATTTTCTTCTTCTTCTATCGATTCCCTTAGATCTATAAGAAAACTAAATAACTATGGTGGAAGTGAGGTGTCGAAGATCTGTGAATGTGACGGTGGTGGTGGGGGTGGTGCCGCATATCTGGGATCGTAATGGTGTTGTCGGCAGTATGATGGAGGTGCGGTGGTGGCACGGGGTTGAGGATATTGATGGTGATGTTATGTTTAGAGTAGAAAAAAGGGAGAAGATGAAGAGTAGTATGGTGGCTAGTGGTGTGTCAAGTTTTGGTATGTCGCCGGAGGTGGGGGTGGTGGCCGGTAATTTTTGGCCGGAGGTGGGAGTATGTGAATCTGGGAAGGAGGAAGAACAAGAGAGAGAGAGGGGGTGAATGTGTTTATGTGTTGGGTGACTAGGTGAGTGGTTTTTGTTAGTGGAGGGTGGGTAACCCCATAACATTTTTTTCATAGAATAAACAAAATGACACAATTGCCCTTATATCTAACAGTCAAACTCGGTCAAACAAACGATGTTATTAAATTTGGACCAAAAGTGTTACGGGTCGTCGGATATTGGACAAGATCCGTTACATTTCAAAATTTTGGACCAAAACTGTTATACCCGGTAAACCACGAGGATCAAAAATGTAGTTAACTCTAAATAAAAATATCTATATTAGAATGCTCTCTCTTCATTAAATGCAATCAAAAGTCTTAAAATTAAAACATCCAAACGTATAACGCTCTTGGTACAAACGAGTTAAACACACATCTCAAAATCTTTAAATTAAGAATACAATATTAAACACTAATTAATTTTATTTTTAAATCACCCTTATAATGAAAAACACATGTTATTATATACTTTGTACAACAAATAAAACACAAAATTTTATATAATTTATATGTTAACAAATACTACGTAGTACATATGATTTTAAAAACCGGACCGGATCACAGGGTACCCGCCACTGCAATGCGCAGGTACCCTACTACTAGTATTATATGATGTATATAACTTTATTGGTAATAAAAACATTTACACAAGTTATAAAAAAAAGAAAAAGAAAATTACACAAATATTCTTGCAACAAAGTGAGTAGTTTCAAGTTGCAGGTGTTTAATCAAGTAAACTCGTACACACCAATTACGTCTTAACCTTTTAAATCCAATAGAAAATTATAACTAGAGCAAGCAAAAACCCCCATTTGCAAATAACAGTCCATTAGTGTTTAATCTTCGGCTTCTTCACTATCAATAGGTTCCCTTAGTGTTTAATCTTCGGCTTCTTCACTATCATCACGGTGCAATGGGCATGATGTGCAACATAGTCACTTACACTTCCCAAAACCGCCCTACGAAAACAATTTAGCTTTCATTAACAACAAATCAAATAAAGGTTTGATCAAACGATATAAAATTCTAATTTCTATTCACATGAATAACCATTTACCTTTTTATTGCTCCATAACCATGACTACCAACAACCAACATGATAGCATGGTGCCTTTCCACAGCCTCACATAAAACATTCATTGCATTACCTTCCACAACATCCACAATCATATCATCCACCTACATACGTTACAATCTTTCTAAATACAATCCAAACAAGTGCAGACGAATGAAGCAAATCATTTCAACCTCAAAAAACAAAAAATTCACATTTATTTGACGCTTGAAAATCCAATAACACAAATCATTCAAAATCGGTATACAACTCCAACTGCGCAAGACCTTACTCTCTAATTACTAGATGTTAAAACTTCCACTTATATCATTTAAACTCTGTTCACAATTCCAATCACACAAGCCCTAAAACTATGATTTTGTGTATTAAATCTCATGACTTTAACTTGATTCGACTTTCAAAATCAAGTATCAACATATCTATGAACAAAATTAACCAACAAAACCTACTCTTCACACAAGTAGTGTTACTACTAGCTTGACCTTGGGTTTGTAGAATTCACTTCTAGGGATGTGTTTGGAAAAATTATTTGGAGCTGATGGTGAGAATATCTTGAAAGTAGCTTTTCATACAAGCTTATTTTCTTTAAAAAGCTCTAATAATCGTGGTTATCCAAACAAAGCTTTTTTACTAAGGTTTATTTCTGTGTCCAAGCTCCCGTACACCCAACATCTAAGTTGTCAGTTGCTCTTGTTCGTTACTCTAAATTTTCACCGAACGAACACAAACACCTAAATAAACATATATTCATATTCACATTAAAAAAAATAATAAAAAAAAAATAAAAATAAATAAAAGGATGATGTTTTCTTTTACTCGAGGAGGGCGAGTTTTTAACTAAAATGCATGTAGCGTAACCTGTTGGAAAAATGTGGTCAAAGGTGTTGAATGACAATTGATTTGTTATAATGTATACTAATGTGAATTAATAATAAAATTAATTTATGATTTTATTTTAATTCATGAGACATTAGTAAAATTAATTTTGTTAATTAATTGTGACCGTTTTTCTTCGATTCCTATTCGCTATAAATTGAGGCTTGTTCTTTCATTTCAAGTACACCAAAATATACACAACTCATCACTCCTCTCCTTTTGTGTTATACGTTTTTCTTGTGTATCCATTTTGTAATAGAGGGAAATTTGGTTCGCCTTGATAACCCGTTTGTGCTAACGGAGTTATCCGTTGTTGTTGTATCCTGGGAGATAGACGTTCACGATTCTCAAGCACCGTGGAGAGAACGAATCTGTCTTAAGGAAAGTGTGAGCATCACACGCCTCAACTTTTTCCTTATTTGTGTTCTTTGAGTCTATACACGCAAAAATTTTATGGTATCGGTTCTCTACACTTCATAATTTATATTATTGGTTATTTATCTCTAATAGCAATACACATATATACTACAATCTTAAGAAAGATTCCTTTGCTATTAGAGGCTAAAATATAATGTGGAATAATTTTTTTAATTTGTAGAAGAAATGTTAAACTGGTTTGTTTCATATAAGTGAAATAAAGACATTAAAATATTAATCACTAGTAGGTAACCTACATGTGAGTAATTGATAGATAGTTATAGTATTTGGAAACTAAACTGCTTCAATTCATTAGTCAAATGAAAGTTATTCTAATTACTAGTTGACTACAATTACACATGAGTCGTGGAACATTTTGGTCTTTTGGTGTTTGGACATAATTTGAGAGAATCAAAACCGGAATGCTTTGCCACTTAAAAAAAAAAATGATTATGTTGCATTGTTGGACAACTTTTGGTCATATAAGCACATTTGCATTACTTTTGAATATATGGTTATATGGTACTGCTTGTTTTGTGAATAGCATAATTATATATATGTTGTACCTTCACTATATTGTTTATGATGATATTTGGTTTAGAAGGAAAAAATAGCATTGTATGATCATCACTCATTAATTGTATTAAAGGTTCTTTACTTTTTTGAAGTTACCTTGATTTGTGATGGTATTAATCAACCATATTTTAAAAACAAACGTGGACCAAATGAAACAGCTTCTTGCATTGTTAATTCTTTATAATGGAATATAAATTGCTATGATAATGACTGTCATTAATTTACATATGAGCAATTATGTGGTGAATGTTTGAACGGTCTTAGCTATTTGGATGGTTGTTATATTATGATGTTCTCTCATTCATAATTGAATATAATATACAAATGGTTGAAGTTCATTGTGGAGATATTAGTGTTTTTCGATACGAAGAGTTGTGCATAATTCGTATGATAAAGCGTTCTGTCTCCTGAAATTTTGTGAAGTACAATGAGGTTTAAAGGGCTGTTTGTTTGCTTAATTTTTGTGCAAGAAATGTGATCTTAAACGGTTTTTTTTTTTTTTTTTTTTTTTTTTTTTTTGAAAGGTGAGTTTCTTTGAAAACTTCGTGTCGCCATTCGACAGCGGAAGGTCTAGCTTACGTTGTCTTAACCGGGCCCGCGCTAGAGAGCTCCCTCTAAGTGAAAGCCTTATTCAAATACCCGATGGGGGGAGAACCCCCTACTAATCCGCCCGAAGGCACGACGATTAATAGGGGTAAACCCTGCCCCTCAGACTTGACCTGAGTAAACCCAAGCCAAGCCCTCATAGAGGGACTTCCTTATAACTACGATTTTTTTTTTACGTTGTCTTAAACGGTTGTTTTGGTTACATAAATAGAATCAAATTCTTTCTTGTGAATTGAACAAAACTAACTACAAATATTTTTTGAACCTGACACTATGGTATTTTTTAAGGAAAAAAAATGAGTTGTAGTCTTATGGAATCTTATTTAAAAATAAATCTTTAACTCATTGTTATCTTGATAGTTTCTAAATCATTAAATAATGATGGAACAATAGAGGGCTTTAAGCATGTTGTTTGATATTGTGTTGCGGTACTGGTTTGTGTAACTAATATTCATTTCATGACACGGATATTGAGATTAAACTCCTTCTTATGAAATGAGAATTTTGGTGTTATTTAGAATTCAAAATATTTGCTATCACAACTATGCACTCGTGGGAAAAAAGTGCGTTATTCGCATAGTAAATGAACGAGTTTTAATTCCAATTCCGTTATGCTGCACTCTAAGACTTTAAACTTGATTGTTGAAAAGTTTGAGTCGAAATAGGTGAACTGTTTGGTCACAAAGTATTTCGGTACAACAATTCATTTTGGAGAATTAGTTGTCGCAATTGCGCATTCATGGGAAATGCGTTGTTCACGTGGTAAATAAATGTTTGAGCCCAATTTTTGTTTTTAAAGAGCTCGTCTAAGACATTAAACCTGATTTCTGAAAATTTTGAGCTTAAATGGGTGAACCATTTGGTCACATTATTTATTTTGGTACATCAATTCAGTTTATACTGCTATGTTGTCACAACCACGATGTCATGGAAAAATATGTTTTTCGCATGATAACAAATGAGTTTTGCACCCAATTCTTCCCCCAGTGATTAGGTAACAACGAAACATCTTAAACTTGATTTCAAAAAAAAAAATGTTGAGCTTAAACGAAAGAATCAGATGATCACCGTTTGTATTTTAGTACAACATTTTTTTTCCAAACGGCTTATATTTTTTTTTGTGCCAATATTTGTGTTGGATTGGATTTTGTTTGGTATAACATTTTTTGGTTGTTATAATACAAAATTATGTGATTTTTTGTACAATGTTTAACGCAAAATTGTTTGTTTCATTTGGTGCAAAATATAATGGCAAAGTAGTGCCTATTTAAAATTGTTTGGTGCAGTTTTGTGCAACTATTTTTGTAACATGAGAATAAACAAGTCGCTCGATTTTGTATCGAATATTGGGAGTTTGGATGTTGCAAATATTCTGTTGTGAATATTGGTACAAATAATCAAACTATTTGTTATTCTAGAAAGATGAATAATCATCAAGACTTGTTATTAACTGATATTGCTAATAATCGAACGGTTAGTCATTATGTAAGAAATGACTATGTGTTGAATATAAACGTGTAGGACATTGTGAAATGTCAAGAAAGAACACACATATAGATTACAACGAATTACGTTGGTTTATGTAACTAACTTGAACGGTATAATTGTCATCCAATGTGAGATATTGTCCATTTGCTAAGTTGGACATATTTTGATTGTGTAAAATGATTACACGTTGATTTTATGTGATTATAATCACGCAATAAATTGTGATAATGACATAATGATAAAGACATTAAATGTGATTATATATATAATTACAAGTGAATTGGAATGACACGTTATAAGTGTAGGACTTACACATATAACTGGGATCCCCCTAAAACATGTGTGTTTTAAGATGGTGACTTGTCTAAAAGAAGAATGTTAGTAGATGAAGCTATGAGTAATCAGAATGGTGCATCTTCTGTCATACGCTTGATTCCTTGGTCTATAGCATGCTAGATTTGGAATTTGTTAATTATGATACGGAAAATAATTAGCATAAGACATTAAAAAAAAAAGTGTGCATACACTAGTATGAAACTTGTGAGGTGACAAATTACTAATGATCTTGGTGTCATATCCATGTGAGAAAAAATCTTATAAACAAGATTAATAAATTGAAAGGGAGAACCTTTCTACAAAATTCTTGAGATAAATTCCATGTGGGGGATTCCGGCATAGCTAGAGTTCAAAAGGACATCAACAAACATGAAGTTCTTGCCTATTTGGAATACTCAAGAATTACTTGGAGCATGATATACTTAAAGAGTTGAACGAAACTCGAATTTGTACAGACATATTATGTCGATACGACAACTACTCTCAGTGTGAGTTATCCTTATTGACAATGTAAAGTCATAGAATAACATTGTGGATCTGCTTGTAAAATGCTAAATGTGAGAGTTAGTTATAAATTCGCGAAGAGGAATGAGATTAGAGCCCTTGAAAAGTTTATATGAAGGAAAACCTAACCCAACTGACTGAAGATCCCAATATCTGCGTTCAATAGGACAACCTACTTGTATAAACTGAGGTCACTGTGGGGGAGTAATAAACTCCACATTTATTTAAGGGAGTTGGTAAACTTCCTAGTCCATTCCTATAACAATGACAATATTAAGCATATGGCTTTTAATGATTAATCGAGAATCACCTATGTGAGAGAGAAGTGGGGTCGCTTCTAAGAGAATTGTGGGGGCGCAATTCTTAACAGCTCTCGCAGAACCAGGCTAATGTTCATGACCATAACGAACATAACTATGAGAACCAAAAAGTGTCAAGGAGATATTTGTGTGAATATATATTGTCGTCTCCACAAACAGCAGACAGTTCAAAGACATCGAGTTCTACTGGCTGCTAGGAGTCTAAGTATATTTCACAAGAGAAGGTTCAAAGGGTAACACCTACCTATTCTTTGCAAATATCAACTGCAAAACTCTATTACAACTTCGTGTCTTTGAAATTCGTTTCCCTTATCTATTTCATTCATGTGGGGGTTGAATGACAATTGATTTGTCATAATGTATACTAATGTGAATTAATAATAAAATTAATTTATGATTTTATTTTAATTCATGAGACATTAGTAAAATTAATTTTGTTAATTAGTTGTGACTGTTTTTTTTTTCCATTCCTATTCGCTATAAATTGAGGCTTGTTCTTTCATTTCAAGTACACCGAAATATACACAACTCATCACTCCTCTCCTTTTGTGTTATACGTTTTTCTTGTGTATCCATTTTGTAATAGAGGGAAGGCATGAATTTGGTTCGCCTTGATAACCCGTTTGTGCTAACGGAGTTATCCGTTGTTGTTGTATCCTGGGAGATAGACGTTCACGATTCTCAAGCACCGTGGAGAGGACGAATCTATCTTAAGGAAAGTGTGAGCATCACACGCCTCAAATTTTTCCTTATTTGTGTTCTTTGAGTCTATACACGCAAAAAGTTTACGGTATCGTTTCTCTACACTTCATAATTTATATTATTGGTTATTTATCTCTAATAGCAATACACATATATACTACATAACCAAGGTAGCCCGTGACCGTTTCTAACTTTTATTTCTGGTCACATGTGTGCTAGTAAGGTTTGAACCTTAGAGATATTGTGAGGTGGTTAGGCGCCTTACCGCTAGGCATTCAGTTCTCTTCATATAGCACAATAAATAAACTAACATAAATAACTAAACAAACAAATCACAAATGATCAAACTAAACATATTAAAACATATCAAACAAAGAAACCGATTTCGAATGACAAAGCTATTTCGCTCGTTCCACAACTTTGGCAGCAATCTTCTTAAAATCCGTATCAACAATCGGATACACAACAATCGCACCTAATCTCACAATCCAAAATAATAATAATAATAATAATAATAAAATAAAATAAAAATCATCATTCATAAATAGTCATATAAAAAAATAAAAAAATAAATAACCCGCATGCCTAAAAGTACGCCTAAACTTGCATGCAAAGTAACATCCTATCAGTCATACTTTTAGGCCTATCAGACATTTCTCGTTATATAAATTATAAAAACACAATTAAGTTAATATACCAAGACCCGCGAAACCAATAGCGGATGTAGGCGTAGGTTTAGAATGAATGACAACGAGTTTAAAAGGTGAATTTGGTGCAGATGGTTTTAGAAAGTGGTCTAAAGTCCATTCAAGTGCGTAGAAGCTGTGATCAATGTCGTCTACTCCCACGATCATCACTGGTTTTTCTGCTGCTGCTGCTCCTTCCATTTCAATAATTTTCTTATACCTTATTCTTTTATGGTCATCATTTGATAGTTCTGGAATCATCTTAACGAGTGTTGCCAATTTCAGATATATCCAATCAACAAGATAGTAACCAAATGGGTATGTTACCTCGTTAGCAACAAACGGAATCTCCGGTGCTATTCCTTGTTTAAGATCGTTAAATAAAGGGGATTGATAAAAAACGTTGATGTCGTTGTTCGACCCAGAAACACCAAAGAAAGCATGCCATATCCATAAGTCTTGAGACGCAATAGCTTCTAGCAAAATGAACGGATTCAAACCATGAGCACGTCTAACATATTGCCTTTTGTGTCCATTCGGACAGTCAAACCACTCCCAATCTGTACAGTCAAGGCTTCCTATCATCCCCGGAAACCCGTGCGTTTCTTACTGATGTCGATTAAGCTTTACGACATCAGTCATAGTGGGTTTCCTCAAATACTCTGGACCAAAAATTTCCATAACATAATCACAAAAATAATTAAGAGATCGACGAGAAGTTTTGTCACTTATCTGCAAAAATTCGTCTAAAGAATCAGGAACCGCGCTGTATGCCAATTGACGAATTGCGGAGTGCACTTCATCAACGCTGAAATGCCTTCTTTTCTGGTACAATCAATATTACCATTAAAAATGGACAATGAAAAATTACCTCTCGAACTATCCAGTTGAAAAGATTTCGACTCATTCGGATCCTTTTCCAGAACCTATATTCATCGTACAATGGGTTCTCACAAAAATAAGCTTCGAATAAACGGTCATGCGCACCATAATGATCTCGATTAATGCGTTTTATCACTGGGCGATTTGGATCTCGTCTATCTTTAATAAACAATACCGCTCTTGCAATAAAATTTATGTCCCGACTTTCAATTTCTTGTTCTTCTTCTGAATCGGTGAACATAATCATATCATAATTCATCTTAAAAATAAAAAGAATGAGATATATGTTGTTTAAATGAAATATGAGAAGTTGTGTATAAAATTGTTAAAGTTTTGAGGTATTTATAAGTAAAATATGGGGTAGTGTGTAATTTTTTTTTTTTTTTTTTTTTTTTCATTTTTTTTTTTATACGTCCAACGGTTATATTCAATCATGGGTCTCACGAGACAAGGGGATGGCGCGTGAACTGAGGGTCACCTTGGGCAAACTTACGCTCTTGGTAACCGGTCTTATGCGGTTCACGTAGTTTTCATTTGGAAATTGAGTACCTCCTTTTTACGCACCTGGTATAATTCTCGTGCACATTAGACCCATTGCATTATTAAATTGTCGAATACTGTTTTGGTTTCACATTATATTTTGGCCCTCATTTGATTAAGACGTGATGGACATTCCTAGTCACTCACCCTTTTGGGCAAATCTTTGACATTATCTTGCTTATTTGTAAAAATGCTGATAAATAGTTACCCGTGCAATAATGAAAAAAACTTTAATGAAAAAAATTGTAGTGTAAAAATTTTAAAATATTTGACATTTTTTGTAATTTGCATCCCTTTAAGAATCAATTTGCAGTATGGTTTCTAAAATTTATCAATATGTGCCCCCTCAAGCAAAACTTTCTGGCTATGCCCCTGTCCGTGGTTGTATTTCGTTCTAAAGATATATGAAAGAACATATTATGCTGACTTAATGGTTTATTTAAAAGATTTCTTATCTGTTTTTGAAAATATGACAATTTTCTTGTAAAGTTTTTAAAAAAGAATCAGTTTAGCTGCGCGTTCAAAGATGACCCAAACATGTTACTCTCAATCCAACCCGTATAATAGAAAGTCTTGACAAATGTTAATGAGATTCACGTCATATGTGACGTACCAAGAAGCGATGATGTGCCATACTAAGGTGGAATTAATAGATACATTGAATGTAAATATAATTAAAAAAAAAATTATTTACATTCCTAGAATATTTCATAAATTTTTTATTTCACACTATTTAAGTATTAACTTTTTTAAATTTTAATTTATATTTAAAATAAGAAACAAATGTAGTTCATTAAATAATCAATCAATTTTTATCAAACTATCTCCATCGAATGAGTTTGAAATCTAGTTCTATTTATGTCATATTATTTATAGTACTTTAGATCTTATGATAACAATGAAAATAGTAACAAATCAATATTTAATATCTTAAAATTAAATTAGGAATATGAGATTTATAAATCAAATATCAAAACATCCATATGTATGAAACCGAAAAGAAAAAAAAAACAAAAAAACTTGCATTTCACAAGAAAATGATGGTTGCCTGTCAACAATCTTCTTTAGGCTGGACGTAATAGCACAAAAATAGTCAGTCGGTCTACCCTGCAAGGACTAATACCGATTGGACCCTCTTATTACACCATCACGGTCTCATGTTGGTCGTCTAATCAAAATGGAGATATGGGCCGGACAAGTGATCGACTTTAATATGTGTGTGTGTGATTTTTTATTTAAAATGTATTTTTGTGAGTTTTTTTTTAGGCAATAAATTTTTATAAAATTAAAACTAGAAAGATGCTAGGAATTACATTAAACTTGATCAACAATGATAATAACGATCCTCACAAATTAAAACAACCATAAACACGACCCTTGACAACAACCTTCGCTAAACTACGGTGACTCAAAAATCTCTATCCAAAAAGATCCTTGAATTAACAATGGAGATCTAACAAACAAAGGAGGACAACCCGTCTTCAAAGTTCAAACTCTAGCACAACAGCTAACCACTTAAGGGCATCACCCGATTTGAGAGCATGGAGATGGGTTAAAAACCCGACCACGACCTTCACACAACCAAAACCTTAAACATAAACTTTCAACCATGCAAACAAATCGAGTGGGGGCACAGTGATATGTAAAATCCATTGACGAAAAAGAACCTTATGATTGTAAAACCACCTCGCGTCAAAACTACCCGGCCTTTGCTAACCTAACCCAACACCTCGACCCTCATGAAACTACATAAACTAGCTTACACCCACATGAAATTCTATACAAACACAAGATCACCACCACAAACTCTACAATGACCAAGCACACTCAACGGATGAAAACCAAGGCCTCAACCCTCAACTCTCGACCCTCTTGAATCAAACCATCACTACCCCCACAATCTTGTCAATCTCATGACCTCACTATCTTAACCATCTCACAATTTCACTATTTGACCCATCTCCACGACCACAATCACAACCCCACATTCTGAGCCATCTTCACGAACACAACCATGTCACGACCTCACAATTTGAACCCATCACACAACCTTACTATTTGAACCATCTTCACGACCACCATCTTACGACATCACTCTTTGAAACCATCTCGCAACCTAGGTAACTCAGGACCTTACCATATCACGACCTACTATCTCATGACCTCACTATTTGTCACTTCGCCACGAGCACAATCATATCCCAAAACAATCTCAGGACCTCACACTCTGAACCATCTTCACGACTAGACCCATCTCACGACCTCACTATTTGTACCCATCACACAATTTTGAACCATCTTCACGAACACCATCTCACGACCTCACGATTAGAACCCATATCACAACCTAGCTAACTCAAGACCTTACCATCTCAACCGTCTCATGACCTCACCATTAGACATCACACAACCTCACCATCACATGACCTCCCGATCTGAACCACACAACCACTTTGACCCTAAAACAACCGATCTGAACCACCGAGCAACTGACCTAAAAAAAAGCCCCTAACCAAATCGATCCTAAAGAAATTGATTCGAAAAACTGGGCAAAAAAAACTATCTATAAACCTTATTTATTCGAAAACTAAAAATAAATGATAATCTACAAAGAAGAGGGGCTGGAGAGGGTCTCTCTGGACCATCGCCCTAAGCCGAAGGCCAGAGAGATGATGACGGCAATGATGGTTTTAGGGTTAGGTTGGGTTAGTTTTTTCCCTTATTACACTAAGGGGCTGTTTGATAAAATCATATGATTTAGTGCTGAATGATTGTAAACTCTGAATAATACATAGACTCTGAATGAATTTGGCTCTCAATGAAAGCGACATGTTTGGTAATTGTTGTGGTACTGATTTGAATGATGAAAAATTACATATTTATCCTTGTGTTGTATATGATGAATTTTTATTGTTTTTTCTTTAGAAAAACACAAGTTACAAACAGTGAATTATTATTACTATTTGGTAAGTACTTTAATTTAAGGGGAAATTTCATATATCTTTCTCACATTAGGTAGGAGTTTATTTGATTTTCAGGTTCTTGGTCTTTCGTTATCACTTTCACACGATACTAAAATTAACACATATGCGGACGAGTTACATAACTTTTTTTGGTAAAGATTACCTTGATAAAATACGAGTTACAAAACTTTGATTGTAGTAAAAAAGTTATCACCCATTTCAATTAGAAAATAAAAATGACACCCATCAACCATGTAAACACAATAATAATAAGAGAAATCGAGAAAATGAATCAAATGACAATGACCAATCCCTTTTATCAAAAGATGAGACCCATACATTATTTATTTTTTAATTTGAAAATAAATAAATAATGAATTTTTAAGGGATTGTTGAACTTGCACGTGACTATGGGAAAATGTAACAAAAGGGTGCATGGGTAATTGTCAGGCGCTGAATGGTTTAGGGAACCCACCTAAGGAAAATCGCTCAGTGGCAAATGAAATAATTCAGAGGTGTTAATTTTTTTGTCAAACAAAGCACTAACTGACCGAATAAGTAGTTGCCTCTGAATCGGTCCATTAAGAAGCAATCAAACAGCCCCTAAGTTGTTCATGAAGTAGTATATGAGAGAGAAAGCTGAGATGACAAGGGAGAAGTGGGTGACCAAGTTGGTCTTGAAGTAGATATTGGAGCACCATGACATGTCATTGTAAGCCATAGCCGTCCCTGAATTTTTGATGGCTCGAGATGAAATTATATAATAAGGCCTTTTAAGAATGACTTTTATATATCAAATGTCACCGTTTATATGATATAATGCAATTTGTTATCCATTCAACATATTACTCATTTAATATATTTTTCTCATCTAATTACATTTTTTTTTGAAAAAAATGTGTTCACAAGCATATAATTGTTCCGAGACAAATTTTGGGGCCTTTAAAATTTTTGAGGCCCTGGGCTGTCGCCCACCTTGCACACCCTCAAAGACGACCCTGTTGTCAGCTCACTTGACCATTTATTTGCATGGTGATTTTCTGATTGATATTGTATAAAGTAGGACATTGCAAGGAAAAGTGAAAGGAAATGATGTGATCAAAGATGATGGACTTGAAACAACTATCTGCGTTCCCGAGTTTTAATTTTGAAAGAAGAGAAAAGAAGTGGGAAGAAAATGAAATAAATTTGTATTCCAGAGTTTTTTCAGGAGAGAAGAGAGAAGAAGAGGAGAGGAAATTGGGTTATATATCTCTCCAAAACTTTCTTCCCAAAAGTGGGATGATTTGGCAGGAAAGTATATTTGAAAACTTTTTAATTAAACAATGACTTAAATGCCCAAGAATAAAATATAAATTTTGTATGTAACAAAGGGTATCATTGTAAAATCATCGGTTTTCTCTTCTTTTCTCTCTCAACTCAGGAACACAATGTAAAAAAACAAATTACATTACTCTTCTCTTCTTCTCTGTCCAATTTTGTCTCTTCTCTTTCATATTAAAACTCGGGTGTTCGATTTAGTTAAACTAAATACGTGTATGATTCAATAAACTTTTAACTATGTCAAATGCTTATTTTTTTGAACTTGGGATGCATTCACTCATTCCTTTGTTAAATCAAGTTTCTAATTTGCGTGAACCATCTAATCAGACATAATTCGGCTTTGGTTCTATGTGCCGCAGTTAGATAATCAACTATGAACATCGTATGAAAAATTACTATTGGTATAGACTGGTAAACTCAATATGGTGTCATTCGAGTAAATATTCATGCTGCATAGAGTGGAACGAACCTTAGGCTGATATTGGTGAAGAGGTGATAGACTGATAGATACTCAAATATCAGCACCTTCATTTGGTGAGTCCAAACCAATCCGTCGTATACCTTTATTCAACATCAACATGTGGTACTATGTTGATTTGGATGCATGTGTTGCTATGTGATCGTTTCAAGTTTGTAAACTCTTCCGTGTTTGGAGACTATCCCAATTTAGTAAAGAAGATTGCAGGCAGCAAGACTTCCAGCCTTGGCTATGTCAATTACAATAACAAGGACTTGAAAATATTCACCCCCCCCCCCCCAACACATACACACACAAAATTTTCTCCGAGGAAGAAACTTTCACAAAAGAAGGTAATTTGCACACCCCACACAAAATTATTTAAACTCTCTAGTTGTTTGTGTTTTGACATTTATACTCTTGGGTGAATATAACTAAAAGCTACATGAGGGTACAAATGTTAAGACACAAAAAAGAGAGAATTGCAAAAATCATCCCTAAAGTTTGGCCAAATTGCACGTTTCGTCCCGAAAGCTTGGAAAGTGCAAGGATCGTCCCCGTAGGAAATTTTTGGGGCAAATTTCGTCCCTGGCCTACATAAAATGACTAAAATACCCTTGTCTCTATATTACTTTTCAGATTCTTACACAAATGGTCCCTGTGTTTCGCCAGGTTTTACTAATTTAGTCATAACTTTTTTTTTTTTTTAATTTAGTTATTTAACTATTAATATTAGAATTATTTTTTTATACGTTTTCGTCCGTTTTTATCCATTTTTCTTACGTTTTTGTCCGTTTTTCTCACGTTTTTTTTTCCATTTTTGTCTGTTTTTCTTATGTTTTTTTCGTTTTCATACGTTTTTGTCCGTTTTTTTCTTACGTTTTTGTCCGTTCTACTTACGTTTTTCTGTTTTCATAAGTTTTTGTCCGTTTTTCTCACTTTTTTTCTTCCATTTTCGTACGTTTTTGTCCGATTTTCTTACATTTTTGTCTGTTCTTTTACGTTATTTCCGTTCACATACGTTTTTCTGTTTTCATATGAAAAAAAATTTCAAAAAAATTTTGAAAAAAAAAATTCACAAAATAATTATCAAAAAAAAAATTCTTAAAATATTGGAAATATAAAAATACCTTTTTAGAATTTTTTAGAAAAAAATTAAAAAAATCTAAAATACATATATATTTTTTAAAATTGAATAATTTTTTTTCGAATAAAAATTTTTAAGAAAAAGATTTGATAATAAAATATTTTTTTGAAAAACTATTTTTTAGAAAACATTTTTTTTAGAAAAATTAAGAAAAAATGGAAAAAAATTTCGAATTATTAAATTTTTTTTTTGAAAATATGTTTTTTGGAATTTTAAAATTCAAAAACATTTTTTCGAATTTTTTTTCGAAAACCTTTTTTTTTTTTTTTTTTTTTTTTACTTTTTTTCTATTTTTTTTTGGAATTTTTTTGGTAGTGATGGACAGTGTAAACACGGTCGAAAATGTGGAAAAACTGAAGAAAAACGTTTGAAAACGGAAAAAATGTAAGAAGAACAGACAAGAATGTAAGAAAAACTGACAAAAACATATGAAAACAGAAAAAACGTGAGAAAAATGACGTATGAAAACGTAAAAAATGTAAGAAGAGCGGACAAATACGTAAGAAAAACGCACAAAAACGGAAAAAAACGTATGAGAACGGAAAAAACGTAAGAAGAACGGACAAAAATGTAAGAAAACCGCACAAAAACGTATGAAAATGGAAAAAAAAAAACGTAAGAAAAACGGACAAAAACAAAAAAACGTGAGGAAAACGGACAAAAACTTATGAAAACGGAAAAAAACGTAAGAAGAACGGACAAAAACGTAAGAAAAACAGACAAAAACGTATGAAAACGAAAAAAAACATAAGAAGAACGGACAAAAATGAAAAAAAAACGGACAAAAACGTAAAAAAAGGACAAAAACTGAAAAAACGTGAGAAAAACGAACAAAAACGTAAGAAAAACGAATAAAACGGACAAAAATTTATAAAAATGTAATTCTAATATTAGTAGTTAAATAAATAAATTAAAAAAAAAGTTAGGACTAAATTAGTAAAACCTGGCAAAACACAGAGACCATTTGTGTAAGAATCAGAAAAGTAATATAGAGACAAGGGTATTTTAGTCATTTTATGTAGGTCAGGGACGAAATTTGCCCCAAAAATGTCCCACATGGACGATCCTTGCACTTTCTAAACTTCCGGAACGAAACGTGCAATTTGACCAAACTTTAGAGACGATTTTTGCAATTCTCTCCACTAAAAATTTGAATGTGCAAACCATTTAATGGAATACAAATCATTTAATGGATTATACAAATCACCTCCAATTGTTCACAAAAGGGTCATTCTTAAAGACGCGGTGAACAAAGTCTTGATTTCATTGTTAACTCGTTATATTCCCTCCGTTCTAAAAAGAGTCCACAAATAAAAAATGTTGATCGATAAAAAATCATTTTTACCTCCATAATTAATATATAAATAAAAAATGAGTAATTAATGCAAGTTTTAATTTAAAGGGTAAAATAGTAAAACTAGTTATAATTACTGTTCATACATAAAAACTGGACACTTATTTTGGGACAAACTAAGAGGACTCTTTTCTTGGGACGTAGGGAGTAATAAAATGTGTCCAACTTTCCTGACTGTGTCATGTACGTAACTTAAATGTCGACTATAATTGCCATCGAGTTATGAAAAGTACTGAAAACGTTCTAGGTCCTTTTGCAATCCTTGTTAACAAAAATTTTCAGGCAAAAGGCTTTCAGGAGAAGCAGATAGTCAAAACAGGTTTGATAAAAGCCACCAAACAAGCATGGGAAAAACTATTATACAATCTTTATTGTCTATTGATAATAACGTATACACAAATACACTTGCAACAAAGATCAAAGTATTTTCAGGTTGCAGGTGCTTTAACTAGGTAAAACACACGCCAATAACTAAAGCAAACAAAACTACCATTTGTTGCTTACTCCAGGTAAAGCTATCGAGTGGTTTGCTTAGTGTTTGGTCTTCGGCTTCTTCACTATCATCACAGTGCAATATGCATGATGAGTAACATAGTCACTTACACTTCCCAAAACCGCCCTACAAAAGCATTTTATGTAACGTTAAGAAATGAACAAAAACATGCAAATATATTCACATAACAAAAGAAATCCTATTATAGTTCTTTGGCTTAAACATCGGTTCGTTTCCTTATCAATGGATCAAATAAAGGTTTAATAGATCGGTATAAAATTTATAATATCTATTTACATTAATAATCGCTACCTTTTTATTGATCCATGACCATGACTACCAACAACCAACATGGTAGCATGGTGCCTATCGACAGCTTCACATAAAACGTTCCTTGCGTCACCTTCCACAACTTCCACAATCACATCATCCACCTACATGAACCATCGATCTTTTTAAATACGATCCAAGCAAGTGCAGACGAATGAATAAATAATGCGTAAATCGTCTCAACCTTAAAAAACTAAAATTTGATTCTTGAAAATCTAATAACCAACACTTGAAAATCTAATAACAAACAAATCATTTAAAATCGGCATTCAACTCCGACTGCGCAAGACCTTACTCTCTAACTACTAGATGTCAATGACGAACCCAGGATTTTCTTATTGGGTGAGCCAAAAAATTTCTAAACCAACGTAACACAAGTGTTACTCCCCTATTACTTGACAGTACCTAAACATAGATTTCAATACTCTCATTACGAGTAAAATTAATGAAAAGAATGAAATATTCTTGCCAATCTAAAAACAAGTCATTAATTGAAGATAGATGTAGTTGAACAATATATAATTATATTTTGATTGCCGATCAAACTTCCATGATTCTTATATTTAATTGAATGCACTTAACTCCTAATTATGATTTAAATTGGCTGCTCTTTTTAACTTTGGGTGGGCAATAAGACCATCTTGTGAAATAACTACCCTACAATATATATGGAACTCATTAGTAACTAATAAAAATTGGGGTAGGCCATGGCCCATCCGAGGCCCTTAGTAGCTCTGTCCCTGCTAGATGTAAAATCTTCCAGTCGCCATGCAAATTCTGTTCACAATTCCAATCACACAAACGCTAATACTACGATTCGATGCATTTAATCTCATGACTTTTTTATTTTTTTTTATTTTTTTTATTTTTTATTTATATATATATTTTTTTGTGAAAAATGGTGAATTATATTATATCAAACAACAAATTACAATGATTCATTTCAACTGGAATCTTATCTACTATATTCAATACAAAAACAACAAACTAGAACTATACTCATTCTATACATATTCATTCTATATTATCCCATATCAGGCAACAAGAACCAATCTCTGTCAACACAGAATTCAATTCCATCAGACAAGGTGCACTATAGTGTAAACCATGCTAGTTTGTCTTTCTCAATTCATAATTTTTGCACCCACCATCTAGCTACATTTCCACATCACCCTTCCATCCAATCCATTCAACCTTCCACCACAATAGAAAGGATAAAAGATGGTATGTGGCCCGTATCCCATCCATGGAGGGGCTCTGCCAAGTTGTCTACATTTTCCTCGCTAAGGAAGGCTTCAACTACTTAGGAACACCCACCCTCGATGATGCCAACCCTTACCTCCTGTGGTGATGTATCGAGAGGACCAAGAAGGTTCATCTTTCACACCTCTCTATTCCCCTCATCATACACCACCCTACTAGATCACTTACCCTTCACAATGCACAACCCTTCTTTATGGTACATTCTTCCAATTTAGACCTCTTTCTTTTCACCATGTACTTGCTAGATTCCTCCCAAGGCCAACCTAGAAGTGCATGATTACTAGCAAGGTACACTCAAAGTCAAATTCAAATTCAAATTCAAATACAACATATCTATGAACACAATTAATTATTACAAAACCTAACATTCACACAAGTACTGTTATTGGCTTGACCATGGGTTTCTCCATACCTAATTATTGCAAAACCTAACATTCATACAAGTACTGTTATTGGCTTGACCATGGGTTTCTCCATACCTCACAATATTGATGTTGAATTCAATTCTAGAGGGGAGTTTGGCAATATAACTGAATTCTAACTGGAAGTAGCTTTTCATTACAAGCTTATTTTCATTAACACTTCTAATAACCATTGTCATCGAAACAAAACTTATCTTCATTTTGGCAATGGCAGTTTCTTACATTTCGGCCGACTACTAAACGGGGTTTGCGTCCACCGCTACACATACTCTAAACAGATAGAGCCCTTCACTTTTTTTGAAAGATTCGCGTGA
>JARVZY010003875.1:0-25804 GCA_030686995.1 Artemisia argyi
CAAATAGTGCATTGTGCCATTGTTCAAAGTTATTATTAGTATAGGAATACAAATAGAGGTGATAAAAACTTATCGTTGTGCATGTAAAAGGGTAAAGAAAGGTCCTAAGGCCAGGGGTAATAAGCCCTCGAAGGCTCGTCTTTAGGGCAATTTAGACGGGTCGAGGTTATTAACTCGACTCATGAAGCACGCCTCCTTGACTAAGAAAGGTCACTCATGTAGTGTATAAAACATGAGTCTCTACAAGATTTTGACCAATGATTGCGAAACTAGCTATAGAGTATATTCTTCAGAAATGCTAAACAAAGTTATTTTTTCATTAAAGTCACAAGCGTTTTTATTATACAATATAACATTTACCGGGCGCTTTTCTACAGTACCTATTTCTACAGTTGCTTTTCTACAGTACTATTTCTACAGTACTTTGGTTTTTTTTTTTTTTTTTTTTTCCACCCGGTACTATTTCTTCTTGAATCATTACATCTACTTCTTCTTGAATCTTCCTGATCCACCCACGCAACACACACACCCACAAAGATCGGATTAACAAGATCAGGAAGAAGAAGAAGGGGAATCCTGAAACTTCTTCCACAATCTAAATCCCAAATCGGTAAATCAGAGGTTGATCGGTTAGCTTTACCCTTCATCTTTGTTGGATATAAATAAATTTTCCACCTTTATGAATCTTTGTTCTTATGATTTTTAATTTTAGAAAAAAATTACATGTTCTATAAAAAGTAAACATTTGATTTCGTTTACAGGTTCCATTTTGGAGTTTGCTTCTGAAGCTTCAATTTGGGTTCATTGGCAGCGAGGTTACTAATTAAAGGTAGGTTTTTGTTAAAGATCTTGGGTGTTGTTGATATGTGTAAGTTTGAAGATGTTAGATTGAATAAGGTGTTAAAGTTTTAATCTTTTATGCTATTTTAAGTGAATTTGGTTGATAGAGATTAATTTGAGCAATTTTGGGATTCTCATATATTGCGCTGCTGAGGTTGTTTGGATTTTTTTTTAATGATTAAATGGAAGAAATTTGTTAATTTGTTCATGTTGCATATCAAGTGTTTGATAAAATGTTTTTATGACAGATTACGGAGCGGTTTCTAGAATATGGAAGAGCTTTTCAACATGTCATTTCGAACCTGTTTTGAACAAATTCACCCCAGAGATGCCAAATACCTTCTCAGGGAGACCAAGGTTTGTTGCTGAGATTTTCTTATTTTGTTGCATCTAATATACACTTTTTTCTCGATACAAACATTAATATAATGAAAAAGATATATGTTAGTAAATATGTTATTGAGGTTGAAGTTTAGTTGTATTTGAAGTAGTGTTCTATAGCTTCATATAATTGTTTGTCTATTGAAGACCAGCTGACTCCATAATGGAGTTTTATGTTTGGGGAAACGGTGCTAGCAACTGTGTCTATTTAGAAACATAATTTAGGTTTGTTTATGTTTGAAAAAAATATACGACAAAATTTTTTTTTTTTTTGGTAATTTTAGTTGCATGTTAAAATATGTTCTTTCAAATAAGCTGGATTCAGGTGTTATTCAATAGTCTAATTTACATAGGCTTAAGGGAAAAAATGGCGTTATAAAACATTAGATGTAAAAGTAAGCAAATAAGCCCAAAATTAAGTTTAAACAAACACCCTTTTAGCATCAATGTTGTAGTTTTATTCAGTAGTAACATAGTTGATACTAAACAGGTAGTGGAGGTGAAAAGAATGGACTCTTCTACCGCATCTGCTTTCTATCATTTTTGTAAACTTAGATCAGAAGTGGCTGCGACCTTTGTTTGGTACTGAGTTTGGTAGTGCATTAGGGACTATTTAATGATGCTGAAAATGCTGTTTCAAGACTATTTGGTATTAAGTTTAGTGTTGCAGCTGCATTATACAATGATCCAGGACCATTTTTTTTTAATACTAGAATTGAACATGTGATTTGACCCCGAACTGTTATAAAGGTAAGTGAACTTCAAATTTTGGCTTTGCTTGCATAATATGTTATCATTAACCTTTGTCACTAAAATCTGAAAAAAAAAACGTCTATGTTACAGTACATGACTGTTCGTGTGCTTATACGAGAAACATTGAAAGGTGCAGATGTTGATAGATATCGGTAACTTTATTACTATAATTGATTAAATGGCGTATGACATACTGATATATGACATATTGATATATATAATTAACTGTTTGTTTATAAATTATTATGAAATATGCAGTGTCGTTGTGATGGGCGAATCCGATGAGAGATAATTAAGCACAATAGTCTAATTTAAATAAGCTGGATTCAGGTGTTATTCAATATTGTCGTAATTCCAAACACCCCTTTAGTTTAGTTTGCTTACACTTCACTTTTTTACATCTTATACTATAGTAGCATATAGTATACCCTTTCAATTAAACTTTTTAAAGCATATATCAATAGACCTGTAGCTAAACTTTTAACGATAAATTTTTGGGTGTGCATGTGGTGCAGTTTTGGTTTATAACTGTAAGTTAAGATTTGAGGTATCTGTAACACTTTTAAAACATTTTTTTTTCGCTTTTTTAATGTTTTCAGTTTGATTATATTGTTGTCGTATGAGTTATTTGTGAGGTGATTAAGACGTGAAAATAAGCAAATCTAAACGCCTCCTTACTGGTCTTGGAGTGTTATTTTTTTGGTTATTCAATAATTGTTGAATTTTTGCAGGCGGATACGGATCAAGAAGACCAAAATGCCTCCAAAAAATCGACTTTCTTTGACTGTTGTGAAGGTAACGAAATGAAACTAATTGCTTATTGGTTTTTTTTAAAAGTTTTTATTTTTAATTTGTGGTCGGAAATGTTTGTGGATTGTAAAGTTGGAATCTGTAGTTGGGTTTTTAACGATTACTTATTGGTTTTTGTAGAACCCAATAGTATTACAAACCTGTACTTGGTATGAATTACAAAATATAGTTTTATTTTTCTAAGGTCAATATTCGTGCACAGCGAATGTTGATGAAATTATGAATTTTCAATATTTCTGCTAATTCAATTTTTCATTGGCATTGACAGTTATAAAGTTAGCTAAATCTTCTATATTATGAAACAGGTTTTGTCGAGGAGTTGGTTAGTTAAATCTGGTACGCCTGAAGACCGTGAGAAGCTTCTATAGTTTGATATTCTTTGTATAGATCAATATCCTTCTATTTTACTTGAACTAAATACATGTGATTTATATTTTCAGTTGTTACAATATACGAGTTTAAAATCCACCATTACAGGTGCATCGTCTCTACAAAGGCATACCTGCGGATATTTATCTTCATCCTCAATCTGGCAGCAACATCTGGCATTACAGATTCGTAGTACTCATGATCAGGTTATAATCTTACTAAAGTCTAGAAATGGCAAAATGGGCAATTTCAGTGATCGGTTAACAGGTCAGCCCCTATTTGTATGTATATAGTAACAATTTTTGTAATATTGCAGTCGCAAGTGAGCACCTCCGCTGATCATTTTTACTATTTTAGTATTAACTAGAAGTGGCCAAACAGGCGTATTAGATGCGTTAAAAAACGAATTCGGCCGAAAATGGATTTTAAATTGTTTTGAGGCTGAATTTGCTAAACCGTTGGTGGTACATGTGCAAATAAAGGCTTCTTCTATAACTAATGGTTTACCAAATTCATATATAACTAATAGCTTCATCCTTGCACATAAGGAGATGATCAGCGGACTAGCGGAGCTGCATGTATAAATGAAAGCTTCTTCTATAGAGAGCCTTCTACTATAACACATACAATAAACATGCGAAGTAGTTGGATGAGGTTTTTGAACTTTTATTTATGTTTGCTACAGCGGATTATATTGACTTTGTTTATGTTTGTTCAGGGTCACTCTTGACGACCATACTACTTATGATGCATAAGCCATCGGGTTTGACCAATATAAGAATGTTGAAGTATTGCAAATTAATGCACCAAAAAATAAACTCAAACTATACAAGTTAGTGTCTTTGCTGATGTTGACCATCGCATTGTATTAGCTGCTTCATTTATTAATTTTTTGGTTTAATGATATGTGTACCACTGTATTAAATATGCAGGAATGTCTTCTAAGTCAAAGCATCACCAATCACGATAGGCAGCAGACACCATCTCCTTCTGTCCTCTGCACAAATACGGGTCTGACGTGCAATTCCATTTGTTGCAAGTGTATGCTTCAGGTAGCGTACCATCTGAACAATCCAATTATCTGAACAATCAAGTTATTAGTATCACTAGGCGTGTACACTTTTGGATTATGTAGTTAATTAAACTAACTTTGTTTAAAAGAATATTGTTACGTTTTTAAATTTACTCTTATAACTGAATCAAGTTCTTCTAAATTGTTAGGATTTATAGTTTGAGGTATGTGATGATTTGGCAACTCTAACATTATATGACGGTGTAAAGCCACTCGGTTTAGTTAGATTATTTTGTAATGGAAGTGAGACACATAGAATAGATTAACACCAAGATGATAATAGTTTTCATAACAATTTCTTCGACTTCGGACTCTAACATTATATGACGTGCGTTATGCTTTGTTTTTTCATCAACACTAACTGGCAGTACGAACTTCTGCCCTCAAGAACAGGCCTAGAAATGGCCGAGTTTTTTTTAAGCCGGATATGATAAGCAAATTAGTTCGCAAAAGAGCTAATTTATGATATTATGCAGGTCAGGTCTTTGTCTGATTTTTGGTCTGACCTGTTTCACCAAATATATTGGTCGTATGGGTAATCCTGCTCAACCAGATTCTTACCCATTTTAGCCGGGGTGACAAAATGGGCGGGTTGAGTGGGTTACGTGTTGCGTGTGTTACGGGTCAGCTGCTAAAAAACTAAATTAGTATTTGCCTAAAGAGATCGGCTCAGGCTATTGGATGTTATATGCATTTTGAGCACTTTGGGCAAATCTTAATACTTTTGACCCATTTTCATTGATTTTTTCCCCTTACTTTTCACCCATTTTCTATTTGCATAATTAGAATCATACTATCAGTATTGTGACACATTTTGTTCATAATTGCAGTAGTGTTGGTGTATACGCGCCTCTTGCCGGAGCAACTGGAACACTCTACGGTCCACTCCACAGTCGAGCAAATGAGGTAGGCTATCGGGTCATGGATTGAAACGGGATTTTGGCAGCAGAAGGAAAACCAATGTTGATCTATGCAGCAGCCGGTGGGGTTGGATCTTGCTATGCTAATGAGCAAATAAGCTTGCTGAAATTGTCATTAGAGATGTCTGTACTAAAAGGATAGTTTTGTAAGCCAAAGAAGATGCATGCCAATGAAATAGATTTTATGAATGCAAATGAAATAGATTTCGGCGTTTTGATGACTTGCAAAATTCTGAACCACAGGTGCAATTACTATTTTGTTGATAGACATTAGTGTTTATATATTGATTTACTTCATCTATATGTGTGTGTTTACAAGATTGGCCCAGTGCGTTTATCTCATAATCTTATGATTGATTTTATAATAAGCATTTAAGGTACCTGCTTATATCAAGTGTTTATTACATAAAATGACATTTTGGTGTAAGGTAGCAATGTTTTGGTGAGGAATGAATTATCAGGGAGCTTATCGTGATGGTAACGGAAAGCTGGTGGTTCTATGAGCTATGTAATTTATGTTGTCATAACACTCTATTGCCTAACTTACGTATACAAACCTCCCGCGGCAACGCGCGGGCTTAAAATACTAGTTTTTTAACATTGGTGAGTCGTAATCATTTCATAGAAGACTTCATTTAATGTTCGCATTTACTCATACTATGGGGCACAGACTCGACATACGTGTCAAGTTAAAAAATTAATTTTTCAAATAAAAAACAATAAATGTTATTAATAAAAAAAAAAAAAAAAAACTTACAAAACATACTCTGGACTGTTTAATATTTACGATTTTTTTATATAACAAACTTTGTTTGCAAAATGGGTTTTTCTAATGTGTGCCCTGGGGGCACACGTTAAGAACACCAAAAGGACAATGGGACCCACGAAAAAGTACATCAAAAGTACACTTTTCAGATAAAAGGTGTGGGTTCGGATGTACTTTTTCGTGGGTCCCATTGTCCTTTTGGTGTTCTTAACGTGTGCCCCCAGGGCACACATTAGAAAAACCCTTGCAAAATACCAAAAGATATTTGGTGGTTTAGTGAATAAAAAAAAATACTGGCAAAAAGCTCTCTCGATAGCGAACAGAACAAGCCCAATATTGATATGTTTTTTGTACGTACGCACGGTTTTATAAAAAATATTGAAGTTTAGTATATATAGTTTTTAAGTAAAAAGAACTTTTAAAATACGCCCTTAACTTTTCAAATAACTTTAAAAATTATATTAATTTTTTTTTAAAACTATAAAGGTCAACACCTCTACACAAAGACATCCGTTCACTCTCCTCCTGAAGATTTAACCTTGATGCTTATGGCTCAAGTTCTTTTCCAGTGATGTTAAGAATCTGATTAATTTATATTTGATTGATCATAAGTACCCTCGCTTAGACCATAGCTCATCTCAGGAGTTATAGTATGGCTACATTTATTAATGCAACAATTTCTCATTTTACTAAGTTGTCCTAGCAAAACTAAAAATCTAACTAGTTTCATTGTATCGAACCTAGTTTCCTTTTTTTAGAAGCAATGCTTTTTCTTTTCCCATTAACTCATTTGAAAAGTAGTGTTTTTATAGAAGTTATGGAATCAAATTTATGTTTTCTTACATCAACTAGAACGCGGTTTCTATTTCTTCCAAAAACTTCACATGCTCGTACAAATTATGCATTACTCTAAGAAGGAAATTGATGGGATACCCATTGGAAAAAGACACAAACCATCTACTTTTGTTGAGCAAATTCATTTACTTTATGATTTCCGACTTTTGCATGTCACATCAAGAAGAAAATGTTGAACATTTGATCGGTTCATTTTTTCAATTGGACCATTTCAAAACAAATTAACTAAGACCGGAGGTAATGGTCGTCAACCCAATCAATTATGCGTTATCGCCACATTATCATTCAGCACATCATCAAACTCACTCACCAGGTATAGTCGTGACCAACAAACCAAAATATAAAATACCTCACTTATATAAACATATCCTACAATATAAAATGTAATGAGTTTGGTGGTCTGCACCACCAAACAATAGCCAAACACCCACCATCGATGGTGAACTGTAAAGATGCTTCGCGTGTGGTTGGTCACCCTCACGGGATGGTTTGGTGACCATTACACTTGGTCTAAGGTGAAACTAATCCATTTTTGGTTTTATAGAAATGGTTATAGACCATCTAAACTACCACATAAACTGAACAAAAGTGCGATATTAGGGATGCATGTCAACAATTAAGATCCTAGTTGAAACCACTATTTTGAATCAACCTCATGTAGTAGCGAACCAAAGATACCCAAAATAAATTGCCTTAGAAGGGTTCTACGCTACCAAATCTTTAACATTGAAAAGGCACCAAACATTAAGTAGCTAAGTATCATAGCTATTTATGTTGCACATTAATAGTGGGAAACATAGTTAAGGTAGATGGTACAAACAGTTCATATTCTTTAAACATCATTAGAAGTGCAAACAAGTTATTAATTTTTGAATTTTTTTTAACACTAAACGCATATTTACGAAAGATATCTTCTGCCAATGCGCATTAGTGTTGTATACATTGGTGGTGTACAAATTACTTCTAAGGTTCCACGTCTTTAGCTGTTTTATTAAGCAAATACATCTCTAGCCAAAAGTTCTTTATAGATCTAATTTTTACCATAGAATCTATCAAGCAATTTTAGCCACTCATTTTTTTTTTTATCAAAATAAAAAAATAAACTTTCACCCTTTTTTTAAAACTTAAATATTCCGCAAACCGTAAATCGTCAAGCTACAAAAAAAATACCATTGCGACGAGAATTAAATTATCTTTCTATAGATATGCATTGTTATATACTTTCGACGAACTTTTTTTTCGCCCAGAAAAATCATATATGATTCGTAAGAATCATATATGATTCGAAGAATCTAATCATATATGATTTTTTACGAATCATATATGATTTTTACGAATCATATATGATTCTTTCTGGGCGAAAAAAAAGTTCGTCGAAAGTATATAACAATGCATATCTATAGAAAGATCATTTAATTCTTGTTGCGATAGTATTTTTTTTGTAGCTTGAAGATTTACCGTTTGCAAGATATGTTGTTTTGAAAAAAATGTGAAAAATATAAATGAGTAGCTATGGTTGGTTGATAGGTTCTATGGCATATATGGGTTCTTCATGGATCTCAACTCTACATCTCTATTATAAACTTCGTTTCTTTAAGTACGTCGATTTTACTTTAAATATAATAATAAAAATAATGAACTTAAACAAACGTATAATCAGACATTCATGAACGTAAATGAACGAATGAGATATGCATTTATGTTCGTTTATTTAATTAAATCGAACACCAAATTGTTGCCAAACAGTTTTGTGGTATTCACTAAACTTGTGGTATTCACTAAACTTTTTATCCGTTTACGGCTCTTAATTTTGGCAAGTTACTCTTACTGGACCAAACAACTGATTTAAGTATTTAACTGAAAGAAAAGATGGTTAATTTGATTGCACACATATGGGCCTATGGATACGTTATGGGTTCAGAAAAGACTGTAATTGACCAAAGTCACCATTCACCAAACAAGTACCAATTCACTATTTCACTCGAATTTTAATTTTGTGATAGAAAGACCAAACAATTACCGAAATGAGTAATGAGCTATGCAGAGCGATATATCATCTAAAAAGCTTTCTATATTTGTGAAAAAGTGCAACAAGAAAAGGCAGATAAATACAAAATGAAATCATCAAAATTTATAAAATTTTACTCCGAACACAACAAATGAAAACCAAAATATATAATAAACTTTGAAAAAATTAAAAGAAAATCATGGCAAATATAAAACTTGTGAGCTTTTATGTTAATTAAGTAATTTTTCTAATTCCCCCAGTTGGCATCGCAAAAAGAAGATTTATGGAACAATCTGGTGCATCTTAAATCCACCATTGAGGGCTCTTGGGTTATCTTTGGTGACTCTAATGCACTTAGAGACTACTCTGAACGAGCGGGCTCTCAGTTTGATGTTTCGGAGGCAATTACATTTAACAATTTTATCGCTCAAGTGGGGCTTCATGATTTACATTTAGGTGGGAGGAGATTCACCTACTTTAATAGAGCCGGGACAAAAGTGAGCAAACTCGATCGGTTTTTGGTTTCAGACTCTTTATTTGATTCTTGGCCAAATGCATCGGTTACTGTTTTGGACCGGGTTATTTCTGATCATAGCCCTCTCCTTCTGTCTGCTGGGTCTGAAATAAAGTTTGGGCCAAAACCTTTTCGGGTTTTTGACGCTTGGTTCAAAGTGGATGGATTCGATGATGTGGTTAAAAACTCATGGATGTCAAGAACTTATAGAGGTGCCCCGGATATCGTGCTAGAAAACAAGATAAAACAACTCAAGCTTGACATTAAAGTCTGGAATTATAATCGCTTGGATATCCAAAAGAAAGGGAAAGCTGAAATTCTAGTAAATATAAATGAATGGGATAAAAGAGCAGAAGATGGTATGATCACAAGTGAAGACTCGAAATTGCGTGATGACCTCTTGGCTGAGTTGCATAACTTAGACCAACTTGAGCGTGAGATTCTTCAACAAAAGTCTCGCATCAAGTGGGCGGTTGAAGGAGATGAAAACACCCGATTTTTTCATGCTTCTGTTAAAAATAACAGAAGAAATAATAACTTAAATGGTCTCTTGTGTAACGGGATTTGGTCAACTGACCCAGGGACGCTAAAACAGGAAGCACTCGATCATTTCAAGGCACGTTTCAAGGCTAATAATCCATCCAACAAAGTATTCCGCAGTTCCAGGTTCTCAAAGCTCTCTACACTTGATTCCTTGAGTATAGATGCGGCTTTCTCGGTGAGAGAAATTAAAGAGGCGGCGTGGAGTTGTGCAGGTTCTAAGGCCCCGGGACCTGACGGGTTGAATATCAATTTTATAAAAAGGTATTAGGATGTTTTAGAAGTTGATTTTGTCAATGGTATTAAACATTTTGAATCCATAGGTAGAATCTCTAGAGGATGTAATCCTTCATTTATATCATTGATTGCTAAGGCAAATGATCCCATTACCTCGACCGATTAGCTTAATTGGATGCTTCTATAAGGTTATCGCAAAGCTTCTAGCTTCTAGACTCGCACGGGTGATCCAGAAGATCATAAGTCCAAATCAAACTGCTTTCGTAAAGGGAAGACAAATCTTGGATGGGGTTCTTGTTGCAAATGAGATCATTGAATACGTTAATATGATGGGGTTAAATCTTCTCCTTTTCAAAGTCGATTTTGCTAAAGCTTTTGATAGTGTTCGTTGGGATTTTCTGTTGGATATCATGAAGCAAATGGGATTTAGCTCAAAATGGTTGATTTGGATCAGTGGATGCTTGCATTCAGCATCTGTCTCTGTTTTAGTTAACGGTTCCCATACACTGGAGTTCCACATGGAAAGAGGCCTTAGACAAGGGGACCCCCTATCCCTGTTTTTATTCATTATTGTTGCGGAGGCCCTACAAGTTTTGATCTTGGAGGCTTGTGACAAAGGCATTTTTAAAGGCCTATATCTCAGAGACGATGGCACTAATTTATCTCTGCTTCAATGCGCAGATGATGCACTTATTTTTGGAGAATGGTCTCTATCAAATGCAAGAAACCTCATATACGTCCTAAAGTGCTTCAATGAAGCATCGGGTTTAGGCGTTAACTTGGCCAAAAGCTGCATTTATGGTGTTGGGGCCAATCCAAGTGACGTGGATATGTTTGCCCACATTTTATACTGTAAAGCCGGGAGGCTTCCTTTTATGTATCTAGGGCTTCCAGTAGGGAAAGCAATGCATAAAACAGAATCATGGGGTGAAGTGGCATCTCGGTTGACTTCTCGACTCTCATCTTAGAAGTCAAAGCTTTTATCTATTGGTGGACGTCTCACTTTAACCAAATCAGTACTTGGATCTCTCCCCCTGTATTATCTTTCCTTGTTTCGAGCTCCTATAAAAGTTATAGATTCACTTGAAAAAATTCGTAGTAGATTTTTTTGGAGTTTCAAAGATGATGAAAAAGGGATGGTTTGGATTAGTTGGAAAAACATCATGGCAAATCGTGATTTTGGTGGTTTAGGTGTTGGTAGTATTCGTTCAAAAAACTTAAGCCTTCTTGGAAAATGGCGTTGGCGCTTCCTCATGGAAACAGAAGCTATATGGAGAAAAGTTATTAGTAAATTTCATGGGGTTGACGGGGGCTTCTCAAATACGGCTGGTCCCGGATTGAAGAAAGGTATATGGCAGAATATCGTAAGTGCTGGTGCAATGATAGATGATCTAGGCATACAATTTTGGAGTTCCTTTTCTCGGAAAGTGAAAAGTGGAAGTGACATCTTGTTTTGGAAGGATGTTTGGGTTGATGATGGTCCGTGTTTGATGAACAGATTCCCTCGTCTTTTTGCGCTTGATATTAATCCTGATTGTTTTATTTGTGATCGTTGGGACCTCGTTAATGGTGAGTGGGGGGTGGGGGGTTGCTGGTCATGGCGTATACAACCTCGAGGCCGAACGGTTGACGAGCTCAATGATTTTCTTAATCTCATTAATGGTCTCTCCTTAATGCCTGGTGTAGAAGATAGCTGGAATTGGTCTTTAAATTCTAATAGGATTTATTCCGTTAATGATGAGGCGAAAAATGATCCGTTTTTAGGGGGTCATTTAAGCCCGAATCCGAATTTATTTGATCAAATATTGCCCTAAATCGTTCCTTTTGTGATTTTAGGTACTTTGGGAGTGAAATCTGGAAAAGGAAGCAATTCGGACGTTTTTGGAGCATAAAAGTGAAGAAAACGCCAAAGTTTTAATTTTCCATGCTGGGAACAGTGCATGACGGCGTCAAGAGTAGTTCCCTGACGGCGTCAAGAGTAAAATTCCATGACGACCCAGAAGAGTTTTGACGGCGTCATGATGATAGGGCGTCAAGAGTAAAAGTCATGACGGCCTGGAAATGTTTTGTATTTGACGGCGTCAAATGTAGATCTAGGCAGTCCGAGGATTGTTTTGGCGGCGAGGTGACGGCGTCACCTATTTGGTCTTGACGCCGTCAGACCCCTTTTCCTATATATAGTTTTCTAATTTTTCACATTTAAAGGGAGAGAAGTTTTGGGGAGAAACCCTAAGTACGATTTTGGTGTAACTTTACAGGTTTTTCAAGGGTTCCAACCCCTTGATACCTTGCATGATTAATCAAGATAAGTGTTCTTCTAATTTAATCAATATGTCTATGTGTTGGTTGTCTATATCTTGTTCTTGTCTTAATTCTATCATGCTAGGCTAGATCTATCTTGTGTTTGCTTAGATCTAATGAAACCTAGATATTGATTATGTGTTGATTACTTGTTTATTCTTTTCTTGGATGAATGATTTATATGTTAGGCTTAAGAAAACTGGCAGATCTCCAATTGGTAACATGCTTGAACGTCTTAAGAAACATGAACCAACGCGCACTAGGTCTTTATTGGTTGTATTTAATGCATGAGCCACTGTTTACGATCCCTATAGTTGTGCTGGGCATGGTGTAGGAGGAGATAAGAGCTCATAGAATTGGGGAGTTATGTGTGCCACCCCATGAATGGTATTAAGGAATACGATCCGTCATCCATGCAATTATAACAAGTAATTAACGTGTACAAGATATCTAGGGAGTAGTGAAATCTAAGTAAACACATTTTCTCCAATTACTGCTCACAACCTTAGTATAAATTAGTTTATTTTCATTTCTAGTATTTTATTTTGATTGCATCTTAGTATTGGGTTAGTTGATTAGCAACTAATTCCGCCCAAATCCTTCAAAACCGAGATTTTAATTTGCTTTCCATAAAATATAAAAACACAAAAATAATCATCCCTCACCTTTAGAACTAGTATTTAGGCTTTCTAATCCTAGCGACACTATTCCTAAGCTGAACGATCAATCCCCCGGTACTTGTCACTATACTATACTACAACGATCAGGTACACTGCCTGGTGGGGGTTGTAAGTTTCTCGAGATCCCTCGAGAGGTAAAGCCTGTTGCGATTCCCACACATCAAGTTTTTGGCGCCGCAGCCCGGGGAATAGTTATTGTCTAGGTTAGAATTTCTTTTTATTAGGTCTACTTGCTAGATTCCTTTTTAGTAAGATTTTATTTTTATTTTTTTAGGTCTTCTTTAGTCTATCTCATTTCTTTGTGCTTTTGTTCGTAACTCTTTACCATCCGACACCATGGAAGGTGGTAACATCTTTGAACCCGTCATCCCACCACAACAAAACCCACCATTAGAACCCCTTAGGCCCCGAACCTTAGGAGAGTATTCCCAACCTAGCCACCAAGGCTACCGAAACACCATTGAGCTCACCGGAGCCAATGTGACCCCCTTGCGATCCGACACCATCCGGTTGGTGCAAAACGGATGTGCATTCCATGGACTTCGTTCCGAAGATCCAAACCAACATCTTAAGGACTTTCTTAAAATCGTAGATTCCATAGACCTAGGTGTTGAAACTAGAGAGACCACCCGTTTACGCCTATTCCAATTCTCTCTACGGGATCAAGCTAGTCAATGGCTTGAGCGTTTACCCGCGGGATCCATCACCACATGGGATGATCTCACCACTCGTTTCCTTGCTCAATTTTTCCCACCGGGGAGAACTACTAAGCTTAGAAATGACATCTTGATGTTCCAACAACGTCAAAATGAATCTCTTTATGAAGCATGGACTCGTTTCAAGGACTTACTCCAAAAAGTCCCTCATCATGGCATAGATCTTTGGCTCCAAGTACAAATTTTTTATGACCATATCAACATCTCCACGAGGCGAGCCATTGACCAATCGGCCGGTGGTAAGCTACGTGATCTTAGTGCGGAACAATCATGGGAACTCATAGAAGATCTTGCTCTCTATGACAACGAAAGTTGGAATGATCCCCGTGATTTGAACAAAACGGTCAAGGCAATATCTTTGCCTTCGAACAATTCTAGCACTCCCGACCGTAGGATCATGGAACTTGAAGATTGAGTCAAGTCTCTCATGAAATCTTACGAAGCTCAAAAACCCTCAAGCCAAGTAAGCAGAATCGCTTCTACATGCAAACTATGCAATGACCCTCATATGAGACTCATAACTGCATGGAACTTCCAAAACATGCCTATAACGAATTGACATCATCACACGTAGGTCAGGGTCCTCGAATTTCTGGTGAAGCCTATGAGGCATGGAAGGATAAACCTAATTTCAGAGGGTACCAAACGCGAAGCGTATCCTTCAATGACTCCTCACCACTCACTTGGTCCGAGCATTTTCCATCACAAGGCATTCCTTGGCAAAGCTGTGAAGACACTTTAAAAAAATTCATTCTATCTCAAGAATTACAGCTCGCTACGCTCGAGGCTAAATTTAGACAACAACAGACTGATGTGAACAACAAGATTTGTAATCTTTTGACTGATATCAAAGAGCATGTTGATAGTAAGCCCATTCACGTTGATGAGGTTAAATCTGCTACCGTCATAAGTCCACCAGCCTCCCCTGTGAAAATAAAAAGTCCTAGCAAGTTATTCAAACATCTATCTCCTAACAGAAAAGAACCTGTCAACCCCCTAGGACCAATCCACTTCGTAAACACCATCACCACGATATCTGCTTCAACGTCCAACCCAACCCAACAACAAACTAACAAATTCAGTCGGACAGTTAAAGATGAGACCTCAAGGGTTGACCATGATTCGGCAAGAAAACCTACTAACTCACCCGAGCAATACACCGCGCAAGAATTCGGCACCCCGAATGAAGGGAAAGAGAAATCGGAAGAGCATGAGAGAAATCCAACCATTTTGGGTAAATCTATTATAGAAGAACCCGAGAGAAAAATGGAGGACGTTATTAGTGGGAGTAGCAATAAGACTAAGGAAAGTAACCCTAAAGTTTTCAAGATCCCTTGTACCATTAAGGAAAAGCTCTCAACCGATAGTCATATAGATCCTAGCTTCCCAGTCAACATAATCCCCCTTTCCCTATACCACGAAACCTTCCCAGAACGCATTGCATGCGAGAGAGTAATAGAAAATTTACCAATTAGGATTGGAGAGCTCGTTTACAATACTGACCTCACCGTGGTTGATGACGTGAACCCTCTCACCAATCAAACGTTGACCAACCTTGTCCTTGGGACACCATTTATCAATGAATCGGGAGCAATCCTTGATGAGAAAGATGGTAGTGTATTACTCACCAATGGTGTTAGGAAGGTAATTTTTCGTAGGGATAATGAGGAGGTGTACGAGTATCGTCCCTCTCTTGAGGGGAATCTATATGGGTCAAAGGATGGAGAGTCGGGGAAGATAAGACGGCGTGATCCGAATAATCTCAAAATCCCATGCATGATCGGTCATAAGTACTTCGATAACATCTACATTAGTGTATTCCTGCCAAAGAATTTTATGTCATTGTTCCATTATAACAATATCTGCAGATGGGGGATGATTTACAAGGGAGAGAAAGTGGTTGGTAAGGATCATGAAATACAGGTGTTCGTAGGAAATATGACATTCACTATGGAATTCACAATTGTGGATAACATAGAAGACTATGTCGACCCCAGGTTATCACAAGTAGTTTTGGGAGCACCTTTCTGTGAAATCACTAAGTTGATAGTGGATGACTTGAACGGAATCATGACCTTCACTGATGGGATTAGGAGGATTTCATACCAAACGCCATACAAGAGAAAATATCTTAAGGAAATCGATTGTGACGGGCTTGATAAGATGAGCTCCTGATGAGTGCTCAAACACTCATCATTTTTGGTCAAATCTGAACTGCAAAACATACAAAAACACTCAGAAATGCATCAAAATACCAAAAATATTTCAAAATCGTGTTTTAAATGTTTTAGATGCAAAATGAGCAAAAACAAATGAAAAACGCACAAAGTTTGCAAAATTGGCAGTTTCAGTCCCTCAACTTTCATAAAATGACAAAACTAGTCCCTGGATATTTAAAATATAGAAAATTATCACCAAAGGTCATTTTGAAATCATAAAATGTCATATTTAGTCCTTTGGTGAAAAATTGGAAAGTTTTGGAAATTTACACTTTTAGTCTCTGGAGTTTCAAACTTTGGCAGATTTGATCCCTGGTGAAATATTTTTGAAAGAAAAGTCATCTTTGGTCCTAAGAAAGTTACAAGTTGTCAAATATAGTCCTTGGAATGAAGATTTAAATAAATTGCAATTTGGTCCCTCAAGTTTCAAGATTCGACAATTTTAGTCCTTGAAGAAAAAAAATGGAAAATTGCAAATTATATCCTTGGATTATTTATCTATTGCAAATTTTTACCCTTGTAGCTATTTTTGAAAAATGACATTTTCAGCCCTTGCAATTTTCAGTTTTGCAAGTTAGGTCCTTGTGGTTTTAACTTGAAATTTCACTAAACCAAAATAACCAACCCAACACCTTTTGGTCTGATCCAATACACCAAGCCCAAAAACAAAAGAATCCGGCCCATCCACCCTTTAATAATCCCCCATTTTAATTTAAACCCGGTCAAACCCCGTTGACCATCCCTAACCTCCCAACCAAACTCCCCCACTTGACCTGTACACAACCTGCAACACTCCACCTCCTTCACCAAATCTTCTACTAACTCCACTACTTATCCCTCCACCTCACACTACCATCCAAGCAACATTTATTGCTCCTAAAACCCTACAAGTAACTGCAAACAGCCAAAGGAAGTTTTCCCGCCAAAAAGAGAATTCAAGGGTGGTGATCAAAAGAAGATATCCAAGGGTCCAAATCAAAGTGGGAACTGCTTAGATACCTTCCCTCAGCCCTATAAGTCAAAAAGAAATAAGCCAGAGATGAGAGGGTAGTCAGTAGCTAGTTTTAGTTTTAATATAGTTTTAGCAAGAATCATTTCTATGTAATTTCCTTGTTTATTGTAAAATTCAGTTAAAACCCAGTGTATGCAGTGTTTTTATTTTATTTAAGTCAACCTTTATTATCTATTTTAGTACCTACAGTTTTAATGTCATTTTGGCATAAATAATTTAAAATTCCAAATTAGTTTCAATACTGAAATAAGTTGTTGTTATTTAGTTGTTAGAGCTTAATTTAGTCACTCATGAAAGTTTCATAAGCTCAGAACAGTTTGTACAAGTTTAAAGCTCAAATTTCCACAAAGTCAACAAAAGTCAACCTGGGAAATATGGTATTCATGGTGGTCATATATGGATGCTAGTTCTGAGTTGGTGATTAAACCTATCTAAAAGATAGGTTTGGTGTGAAATTTTTCCTATTTCAGTTAGGACATTGGAAGTTGTAAGTCTCTTTGAACATTTTTCCAATTCAAAACTGAGTTTCATAAGTAGTGGTTTGGAATCTGTTTTACTTTCTTAATTTTTACTCACTTGCTTCTGATCATAGTATAATCTAGTGGTACTTGAGAATTTGAGAACTTGTTTGATTGAACTTGCTTTGCTACTGCCTCTTACTGTCTCAACTCTCAACATAGTGAATATGTGAACTGTGGTTATTTGGTGTTTAGTCCTGTGTTTCTGTGCTATTTTGATCTAGTGGAATCATAACTTGAACTAAGTTTATGGTTTAAATTACTTTAGGGCACTTCTGCTTAGTAAATTTGGTCATATCAGTTTTCAAAGGAGTGTTTGGTTCATGTTATTTGTGTGAGTTCAGGGTGTAAGGATTAGTTCTTTCTAGTTGAGTTAAGTTACAATAGGTTATTTAGAGTCAATCTGGTCATTTACTTGCTTCTACATAAGCAGAAAGTCAAAAGTATACAATATCTCACCAACAGATTAACTGTTGGTGTTTTCAATGCACCAAACCCTTGAAGGTAGCTTAGAATAAGTTAGGTTCATGTTCTTTTACTTAAGTTAGGGCTATTAAACCATATTTGATCAGTAATCATCATCCAAAGTTCATAAAAGTCAAAATATTACAAAATCTCAAAAAGTCAAATTGTGCATTCTCAGTTTTTTCCAAAAGTTGAGGCAATTGTTTTGAATTTTGTGTTTGTTTTTAGGCAGTGATACTTGTTTAGAATTGTTCTCTACCAGCTAGACTTTAAGATTCCATGGTTCTTGCATTTTTGTGAAATTTCTGTGGGTCCCACCATCCATCCAAACTAGGTTGCAGGCACAAGCTGTGCTATGTCTCAGCAGATATCCTCCCCACCACCACCACTTTGGTGGTGGTTTATGGCCACCTCAGTGGGACCCAATGCACAAACCTTGCACCTTTCCACTCCCCTCCTACTAGGGTACTAGGTTTGACCAGTGGTTTGATCTAAAACCCTGTGGACCCCACCTTAATCAAGCCACCAAGGTTGTCCCATTTTCTGTGTGGTAACAAGTTTCCAAGTGCTTTTTAATAGCTTATTAGCTTATTCTGAGTACCCCAAGTGTTTTTTCTGGCTTATACATGTTCCTTTAACTAGTTTCAATCAGAATCATCAATTGTGGGTCCCACTTGAGTTGGTTTTAGCTCATTTTACTTTTTGGTCAACAGAAGTCAACTGTTGACCAAATAAGCACCTCAAGTGCTTATTTTTAGTTTCTAAAAAGTTTGTTTTTACAAAAGTTTGCTATTTTTAGATGTAAAATAGGTTTGTAAAAGAAAATCCAAGAAAAATCAATTTAAAATTAAGTGATAGTTTCTATTTAATTTTATTTAATTTTAATTTTCATTTTTAAATTTTTGTTAAGTACTTAGCTATTTTATATTTTTATTAAATTCCTCATATATTAAAGTAGTTATAATAATTTTTTCAGATTTTTATCTTTTAATTTAGTATTAATTAGAATTAATCTTAGTTTATTAATTATTAATTAATATTAAGTTTAAAATAGCATAATTAGTTTTTATTAAGTAAAACTTAGTTTTTATATTTTTTATAGCTTTTATATGTTGTAAAATATTTTTAGAAATTTTCTTAGAATTTTTACTGTTCATTTAGTAATTTTCTTAATTTAAAATAGTTAATTAGATAATTAGTAATTAATTAGTAATTAATTAAAAGAAAATCCACAAAAAGACAAAAACACTTATTTTTATTTTTAAAACTTATTTTTAGTTATTTTATAAGTTTAGGAATTTTATTTTTACCTTTTTAGTATTTAAATAATATTGTAAGTGTATTTTAGTTATTTAAATATTAATAATAAGTAATTAATAAATAGTTTTTAATTAATAATAATTAATTAAATATTGTAAAAAGTAATTTTAATTTTCTAAAAAGTTTCTTTTATTATTAGGATTGTAAAAATGTGATTTTCACTTTTGTAAGTATTTTATTTTGTTAAAACTCGCGTTTTATTTCGTACGTTTACGTTTTATTTAAACGTAACGTACGCGTTTTTAAGTTTTAAACGTTTCTGGGTTTTCAAACTTTCCCGTCTTGTTTATATAGCTTATTTAAGCTATTTCTTTGTGAATTCAGTAGTGTAATCAATCTCACGAATCTTTTCCATCCAAATTCACCCGATCAAATAACCGTTTGTTATCAATTCACACCTCGTCGGGACATAACGACCCGGGGAAACACTATATTCCGCGGAGCATTGACTCTAAGCCTTTGACCTTGTTGACCATCACCTGGTCAGTTTAGGTTGACCGTTTGGAGCCAATCAACTTTTGGCGCCGCTGCCGGGGAGGTTGTGCGCGTTTATCTAAACGGTTTTTCTGATTAGTGTCTTTGGAATTCGTTCCATTGTACATTTATCCATCCTTGTTCATATTTTCATAAAAACAAAAACACAAAAACATTTTTCTTATCATTTGTATAAAATGTATTTTCAAAAATCCAAAAACATTCTCCTTTACCCTTTCACATCTTTGATTCTTCATCCCTACCCCTCCCTAGACTTTTGATTCTTTCTATGTCTCATCCACATTTTCTGGTTTGCCAGTGGTGTGGTAATCCTCATAATGGTGGCAATTGCCCCAGCTGTGGCATGGTAGAGTCGGGAAACGGGTCTGTCTATAACCAGAATCCCTATTCCTACCATGACACGACTGATTCATTCCATCAGTTACCACACCATGAGACTCAATAGTTTTACTGTTGTGAGTACTGTGGTGGTTCACATTACAGTTCCGATTGTCAATCGAGAAACACGCTTGTCTATGAGCAGTTTCTTGGTAACAATTATAACTCTATCACACACCACCCACAACCACATCAGTTTTACTGTTGTGATTACTGTGGAGGTCCACACTCTAGCTCGGATTGTCAAACAAGGAATCCATTTCCTTGTAACAATTACGACTCTTCGTTTTCAGACCCACCTCCACAGTACGATATGATTCACGCAACTCCTCAAGAAACCGAGCAAGACCTTTTACTTAAGGCTCTTGATATTTTAAAAGAACTTAAGGAGGAGTTGGTCACTACACCGTTTCAAGACTCTCGTGAGAAATCTATGGCAGAATTACTTGCTGAGGAACGAGAGGCTAAAAACGAATTGAGTAGGGAAGAATTACTTGTCTTAGAACAAGCAGCTATAACACGTGCCAAATTTCGTCAAGCTGCTCTTCTAGACTGTGATGATGATAGTGATATTGAAGACACCCTTGATATCCTTCAATTTTATAAGGGTTCATCAGATTCATCACTTGTGATTCCTCCCATTGAGAATCAGGGAGAAAATAATGTGACAAAGTCACTAGCCGTTGATCAAATGGAACTTGAAAATTCCATAACTGCTAGTACTTCTAAACTCCCTCAGTCTGTTGTTATCACACCCGAAGTTCACACTCACTCTCTAAACATGGGGGACGAGCATCTTAGCACTGTTCCTAATAAGGAATCGGACGAATTAATAAAGTCTAGTGTTGAGATCCTTGTCCCAATCCCGAGAGAGTCACAGGGGACTTTTGATCTTATGTGTGATATTCCTTCCACCCCTAATAATCCAAATGATCAAATTGAGACTGTCTCTGATTCTAGTGATGATTGTTTATCTTATGGAGACATTGAATTTATTGATGCATCACTTCTCCACTCAGATGTTGACTTTCTTCTTGAAGAGTTCGCTGATGAACTCTCTCATATGGATCCCATCCCGCCAAGGGATGAAAATGAAGTCTTTGACTTTGATGCAGATTTGAGAGAGTTAGAATTCTTACTTACTCGTGATCCTTCGATTGAACTTACTCAGATCAATCTACTCTCTCCGGAAAGTGAAAATGATCTGGACGAATTCGAGACTTTTCTTACTGAAGATAGTTCAATTTCATATGAAGTTGATGATAATTATCTTGATCCTGAGGGGGACATTCTTTTTCTAGAGAGTTTGTTAAATGAAGATTCATTCCCCCCTCTCCCACCCAAACAACTTCATAATGAGGAAATCCAATCAGTTGAGGAAACTGATAAATTTCCTGAGATCAAGCTCAAGGACTTGCCTCCTCCGCTTGAATATACATTTCTTGAGGAGGAAGTTCTTATCTTAATTGCTATTCAGATCTCTCTTCTTTCCTTCACCTACCAGGTGATTTCTCCTCTTCTTCACTCCTTCGGGAGTGAGGACACTATATTTGATCCCGGCATTTTCATGTATCATTATCTTGAGCCGGATACTTATCTCATCGGTGTGGAACTTTCACGTGCTTCATATGTTTGTCCAAACATTTTGAATGAAAGTCCGAGTGAGATTGTTTCTTCCACATCATGCTTCCCCAAGGACAAATGAATTCGGGGTCGAGTCAAGCTAGCGACTCGGTAAACAAAAACAGTAGCACGCTTATAGGGTTTTCACCCTAAGTGTGGGGGAGTCCCCCATGCTATGGTTACAAAAGAGTGAAAATACACAATGGTGTTTTCCACGCTTAGCTTGTAATGTTGCCCTTTCACGTTCAAAATGTCGGCATAATAGCCGGGATTTTGAATATTGAGGACAATATTCATGCTAAGTGTGGGGGGTATTCGCTATTCTAGCGAATTTTATCACATTTTACTATATAATACCCCCGTTTTAGCCAAAATTTCAAAAAAAATTTCAAAAAATTTTCACTGGTGCTTCAAAAATTTTTGTGGTAATCAGTCCGCCTTGTCTAAGCGACAAAAGGGATTGGCTAGTCCAGGAGCAAACGGCTCTTGGTAAAGACATATCAAATCCGTTGATGGCTGGCAATTTGCCCAAAATTGTATGGTTCCTCAACTCCCCGAAAACAAATGAGTTGGCTAGCCCGCAAGATTATGGCTTGTGGTAAAGGCCGTGGAAAATCCATAATTGGTAATCAGCTCACCAAGATGTTGACTATTCCATCAAGAGCTGGCTAGTCCAGAAGCAAACGGCTTTTGGTAAAGACTACTCAAATCCATTAACAGCTGGTGGTTTGCTCAAAATCACACGGTTATCAGGTGTGCCACAGTTCTTACACCTGGCTACTCCAGAAGTGATGGCTTTTGGTAAAGAGTTTTTCAAATCCATCAAGTTTTCAAAACAGTATTGCTAGGGACTAGCAATAGTTTAGTGTGGGGGATTGATGAGTGCTCAAACACTCATCATTTTTGGTCAAATCTGAACTGCAAAACATACAAAAACACTCAGAAATGCATCAAAATACCAAAAATATTTCAAAATCGTGTTTTAAATGTTTTAGATGCAAAATGAGCAAAAACAAATGAAAAACGCACAAAGTTTGCAAAATTGGCAGTTTCAGTCCCTCAACTTTCATAAAATGACAAAACTAGTCCCTGGATATTTAAAATATAGAAAATTATCACCAAAGGTCATTTTGAAATCATAAAATGTCATATTTAGTCCTTTGGTGAAAAATTGGAAAGTTTTGGAAATTTACACTTTTAGTCTCTGGAGTTTCAAACTTTGGCAGATTTGATCCCTGGTGAAATATTTTTGAAAGAAAAGTCATCTTTGGTCCTAAGAAAGTTACAAGTTGTCAAATATAGTCCTTGGAATGAAGATTTAAATAAATTGCAATTTGGTCCCTCAAGTTTCAAGATTCGACAATTTTAGTCCTTGAAGAAAAAAAATGGAAAATTGCAAATTATATCCTTGGATTATTTATCTATTGCAAATTTTTACCCTTGTAGCTATTTTTGAAAAATGACATTTTCAGCCCTTGCAATTTTCAGTTTTGCAAGTTAGGTCCTTGTGGTTTTAACTTGAAATTTCACTAAACCAAAATAACCAACCCAACACCTTTTGGTCTGATCCAATACACCAAGCCCAAAAACAAAAGAATCCGGCCCATCCACCCTTTAATAATCCCCCATTTTAATTTAAACCCGGTCAAACCCCGTTGACCATCCCTAACCTCCCAACCAAACTCCCCCACTTGACCTGTACACAACCTGCAACACTCCACCTCCTTCACCAAATCTTCTACTAACTCCACTACTTATCCCTCCACCTCACACTACCATCCAAGCAACATTTATTGCTCCTAAAACCCTACAAGTAACTGCAAACAGCCAAAGGAAGTTTTCCCGCCAAAAAGAGAATTCAAGGGTGGTGATCAAAAGAAGATATCCAAGGGTCCAAATCAAAGTGGGAACTGCTTAGATACCTTCCCTCAGCCCTATAAGTCAAAAAGAAATAAGCCAGAGATGAGAGGGTAGTCAGTAGCTAGTTTTAGTTTTAATATAGTTTTAGCAAGAATCATTTCTATGTAATTTCCTTGTTTATTGTAAAATTCAGTTAAAACCCAGTGTATGCAGTGTTTTTATTTTATTTAAGTCAACCTTTATTATCTATTTTAGTACCTACAGTTTTAATGTCATTTTGGCATAAATAATTTAAAATTCCAAATTAGTTTCAATACTGAAATAAGTTGTTGTTATTTAGTTGTTAGAGCTTAATTTAGTCACTCATGAAAGTTTCATAAGCTCAGAACAGTTTGTACAAGTTTAAAGCTCAAATTTCCACAAAGTCAACAAAAGTCAACCTGGGAAATATGGTATTCATGGTGGTCATATATGGATGCTAGTTCTGAGTTGGTGATTAAACCTATCTAAAAGATAGGTTTGGTGTGAAATTTTTCCTATTTCAGTTAGGACATTGGAAGTTGTAAGTCTCTTTGAACATTTTTCCAATTCAAAACTGAGTTTCATAAGTAGTGGTTTGGAATCTGTTTTACTTTCTTAATTTTTACTCACTTGCTTCTGATCATAGTATAATCTAGTGGTACTTGAGAATTTGAGAACTTGTTTGATTGAACTTGCTTTGCTACTGCCTCTTACTGTCTCAACTCTCAACATAGTGAATATGTGAACTGTGGTTATTTGGTGTTTAGTCCTGTGTTTCTGTGCTATTTTGATCTAGTGGAATCATAACTTGAACTAAGTTTATGGTTTAAATTACTTTAGGGCACTTCTGCTTAGTAAATTTGGTCATATCAGTTTTCAAAGGAGTGTTTGGTTCATGTTATTTGTGTGAGTTCAGGGTGTAAGGATTAGTTCTTTCTAGTTGAGTTAAGTTACAATAGGTTATTTAGAGTCAATCTGGTCATTTACTTGCTTCTACATAAGCAGAAAGTCAAAAGTATACAATATCTCACCAACAGATTAACTGTTGGTGTTTTCAATGCACCAAACCCTTGAAGGTAGCTTAGAATAAGTTAGGTTCATGTTCTTTTACTTAAGTTAGGGCTATTAAACCATATTTGATCAGTAATCATCATCCAAAGTTCATAAAAGTCAAAATATTACAAAATCTCAAAAAGTCAAATTGTGCATTCTCAGTTTTTTCCAAAAGTTGAGGCAATTGTTTTGAATTTTGTGTTTGTTTTTAGGCAGTGATACTTGTTTAGAATTGTTCTCTACCAGCTAGACTTTAAGATTCCATGGTTCTTGCATTTTTGTGAAATTTCTGTGGGTCCCACCATCCATCCAAACTAGGTTGCAGGCACAAGCTGTGCTCTGTCTCAGCAGATATCCACCCCACCACCACCACTTTGGTGGTGGTTTATGGCCACCTCAGTGGGACCCAATGCACAAACCTTGCACCTTTCCACTCCCCTCCTACTAGGGTACTAGGTTTGACCAGTGGTTTGACCTAAAACCCTGTGGACCCCACCTTAATCAGGCCACCAAGGTTGTCCCATTTTCTGTGTGGTAACAAGTTTCCAAGTGCTTTTTAATAGCTTATTAGCTTATTCTGAGTACCCCAAGTGTTTTTTCTGGCTTATACATGTTCCTTTAACTAGTTTCAATCAGAATCATCAATTGTGGGTCCCACTTGAGTTGGTTTTAGCTCATTTTACTTTTTGGTCAACAGAAGTCAACTGTTGACCAAATAAGCACCTCAAGTGCTTATTTTTAGTTTCTAAAAAGTTTGTTTTTACAAAAGTTTGCTATTTTTAGATGTAAAATAGGTTTGTAAAAGAAAATCCAAGAAAAATCAATTTAAAATTAAGTGATAGTTTCTATTTAATTTTATTTAATTTTAATTTTCATTTTTAAATTTTTGTTAAGTACTTAGCTATTTTATATTTTTATTAAATTCCTCATATATTAAAGTAGTTATAATAATTTTTTCAGATTTTTATCTTTTAATTTAGTATTAATTAGAATTAATCTTAGTTTATTAATTATTAATTAATATTAAGTTTAAAATAGCATAATTAGTTTTTATTACGTAAAACTTAGTTTTTATATT
>JARVZY010003876.1:0-25810 GCA_030686995.1 Artemisia argyi
TTACATTTTTTCGTTAACAAAACTTAGCGAAGATCGTAAAATATAAATAACGTTTTTAGGCGATATTTGTATTAACAGTATGTTTGTGTGGCCTTTTGAAACATTTAGTCACACAAAGCATGTTTCTTTTGGGTATTTAGTCACATACAATTAAGCATAAAGTGGTCAAAAGTGTGAATATGTGTGACCATATGGTGTTTAAAGTGAACAAATGTATGTTTTGTGTGACTATTGATCATCCAATGGACACATGAATTGTATGTTTGTGTGGCCTTTTGCAACATTTAGTCACACAAAGCATGTTTCTTTTGGGTATTTAGTCACATACAATTAAGCATAAAGTGGACAAAAGTGTGAATATGTGTGACCATATGGTGTTTAAAGTGAACAAATGTGTGTTTTGTGTGACTATTGATCATCCAATGGCCACATGAATTGTATGTTTGTGTAGCCTTGTGCAACATTTAGTCACACAAAGCATGTTTCTTTTAGGTATTTAGTCACATACAATTAAGCATAAAGTGGCCAAAAGTGTGAATATGTGTGACCATATGGTGTTTAAAGGGAACAAATGTGTGTTTTGTGTGACTATTGATCATCCAATGGCCACATGAATTGTATGTTTGTGTGGCCTTTTGCAACATTTAGTCACACAAACCATGTTACTTTTGGGTATTTAGTCACATACAATTAAGCATAAAGTGGCCAAAAGTGTGAATATGTGTGACCATATGGTGTTTAAAGTGAACAAATGTGTGTTATGTGTGACTATTGATAATCCAATGGCCACATGAATTCTATGTTTGTGTGGCCTTTTGCAACATTTAGTCACATAAAGCATGTTTCTTTTGGGTATTTAGTCACATACAATTAACCATAAAGTGGCCAAAAGTGTGAATATGTATGACCATATGGTGTTTAAAGTGAACAAATGTGTGTTCTGTGTGACTATTAATTATCCAATGGCCACATGAATTGCATGTTTGTGTGGCCTTTTGCAACATTTAGTCACACAAAGCATGTTACTTTTGGGTATTTAGTCACATACAATTAAGCATAAAGTGGCCAAAAGTGTGAATATGTGTGACCATATGGTGCTTAAAGTGAACAAATGTGTGTTTTGTGTGACTATTGATCATCCAATGGCCACATGAATTGTATGTTTGTGTGGCCTTTTGCAACATTTAGTCACACGAAGCATGTTACTTTTTGGTATTTAGTCACATACAATTAAGCATAAAGTGGCCAAAAGTGTGAATATGTGTGACCATATGCTGTTTCAAGTGAAAAAATGTGTGTTTTGTGTGACTATTGTTCATCTAATGGTCACATGCATTTTTTGTTTGTGTAGCCATTTGTATTATTTAGTCACACAAATCATGAAGCAAACAGTGACCAAAAGTGTAATAATTGTGACTATGTGCATCTTTTAGTCACATATAAGAAATCAATATATACGAAAACAAATTCAAATATATTTAAAATATCAAAACGAATTCAAATACAATAAAATTATAATTTATATGAAATTGTAATGTCGTACATAATAATATTTTCAATAATTTAATGACTTCTGAGTCTTGATCTTCTTAGCAGCTTCCTTTTGAATGCCATTAATAGAGACGTAAATGTTTTTGCGCGTCGTTGTTAATTTAGGTGCAGTTTTGTTCTCAGTAATCTTTGGTATGGTACTTGGTGGTGTAGCCTGTAGGAAACAAAAGCCGGGTGTATCAAACACTGAATTAAATATGAAGAATTATATATATATATATATATATATATATATATATATATATATATATATATATATATATATATATATATATAAGTTGATAAATTAAACACATGCATGTATGTACCTGTTCATCAAAAATCACTTGATCCTTTGGCCATGCCCAAAAACCACCACATGCAGCCTAAAGTGTTTTGAAACCGTCACTTCCTACATCCGGGATGCATGCTACATCCACTAAAGATTTATCAACAGAAACTCTGTAGCAATCCTTTGGGAGTGGTTTGTTATGAAGCATTTGTTTTCCTTCACTCTTGTATACAGTACCCAACGCTATAATACTTGTTTTCTTTGTATGCCACAGTTTGCACTTAATTTCCTAAAAAAATGATTTGTTGCATGTACATATGTATTAGAAATTAATTAAACAAAAGAATATATGAACATGTTTGAATACATACTTGTATTGGAGAAGCATGTTCTTGTGATTGGGAATCTTGATGTGAAGAATCCTTTCGTTTGAGTCTATTCGGTTTCTTAGATGAGACAGATTTAACAGATTCTTGTACATATAAACACGGTAAATAAGACATGAATGTGGAATTCTAAAATAACAAGGGATGTTTTATTACTTACACTTATTACCATTTTCTTTTCCAAATTTGCAAGTCCATTAGACTTCTGAATGGTCGCAACTTTCTCACATCTAGCAACACGTGTTTCGGCATCCTCATCAGCACTGCTATTTATAATATTAATGTTCACCAGAGTTACCTGCATTACAATATGTTATTTGGTAATTTAATTTCACATTTGTAACAAAAAAAAAGTAACATAAAAAATGTCTTACTTTTGTTGGTGTCGATAGAGTTGACGTTGACTGCAACGTCTGCCCCTTTTGGGCAGCTAATTGATTCATCAAATCCTGGATTACCATATCTTTTTCTTGAAGTTGGCGTCTCTCATTTTCAAGTTTACTTTGAAGTAACACCACTCTTTCATTAGATGCTTGTCTGATTCGAGGCAGATCAAAATACCTCTTGTAGGTTACTCCACCTCCAACTCCTCTCGCATATCCTCCCTTTTCCTTACCTAATACAACTGTCATGGCATCAGTGCCACGATCAATCTTCAAGGTTCCTTTGTTGATCTTGTCCTCCGTTTCTTTCTGCACACACCATATGGGAAATAGGGTATTATATGTTGATCCCACTTTCAACAATGAACATAATACAAACTTTGCAGTAAAAGTTACTATTTTTTCTCCCACAGTCCTAATCTCATCATCGTGATATTCTCCATCTTTCTTCTCCCTTCCTTTCAACCACAGCGTACCATGCGGTGGTTCTTCATCTGGTTCAATTTCTTTTTTCTCGATCTTATAACCATCAAATACATACACATGTAAGATAAACCAATATAAACGATACTAAGATGCTATTAAATGCAAATGTGCAACTGTTTAATGTTACCATTTTATCTATCACATTGGCGTATCCACCTCGTCCCATTGTATGCTGATAAACACACTTGGAACGCGCCAGTTTAGCTGCAGCTGATTTCACCTTGTAACACAAAATGTTAAGGAGTGAATATGTATTAATGTTGACATTATAGAACTAATATATATGTGAAAGATAGTGAAACTTGAATAAAAATGACTAATTAACACCTTGTATTCCTCCGTAGCCGTGTACTTTACAAAATTGATCCAATCTTCGGCTTTTATAATTGCAGTGTACTTCGCCGGTACTTCATTTAGTTTTGAAGGTGTATTTTGGTTTGGCAATAAGTAGTTTTGTGCCAATTTCCTTCTGAAATTCCTTAGAAGTTGACCAAGGCGATTCATTATCAGCTTTCTTACTGTCAATTCAATAGCAAAAAATTGCTGCAAAGAGTAACACAATGTTGTTAATTAGTTGCACATAATTTAAATGCAGAGATAAACTTATTAACACTTTGTACCTACAACAAGCAACCCACTACTATCACACACACGCCACACACTCAAACAAGAACAAACATATCGACATAACAGACACTCACACAAACACAACTTGTATACTAAACAAGTATCGATCCTTCTTGTATTCTATAGTTTATCCAGGTTATTATTCGTATTCTAGATACCACATACATGTTCAAATGACCAGATTCACAACCGTGTACCACAGCATATCAAATGATTCCAACACTGAAATAAGGGACATATATGTATTATGGATTCTTGATTTCATGGTACGTATAGATTTAATTCTATATTAATGGGTTGAAAAAAAGTATATGTGTACCGTGATTTCATCCCACATTTTATCCCTTGCTTCTGAATCAACTTTCTTCCACGATAGAATCCTGACACCTATTTGCTCACGAACCAAGTCACCCAAAAAACTCGAAAACAATGCTCTGTTTTTTCCTGTTAACCTATTCAGAGCATCAAAGGTTACACTGACCTTTACTCCATCGGGTTTTCCATATTCCCGGTGAAACTTAGCTAACCTAGTTATCCCCCTCTTAACTATATTCATATTTGAATGGTTTTTTTCATCATCTTCACCATCTACAGAATAAACCTCTGATTCATATCCTAACTGTTTATCATTTAAATCTTCATTTTCTTGATCATTTTCTTGATCATTTTCATGATCAGAATGAAACATATTATCTATAGTTTCCATGATTCGTCAGAAGTAATGTATAAAAGAGAATTAGTAAACTTAGTTGGTAAAGAATGGTGTAAAAATTAAAGGTTTTGATGGTATGGTCGAACCCTAATTTCTTGGAGTGAAAATAGGCCTCATGATGGGGCAGTTTTTGAAATAAGAAAACCATAATTTCCTAATTTTTTTTTAAATTTTTGGCTGAAATTTTGGTTCCACATTTGAGAATTAAAAATTTTGGCTCCAAAGTTATAATTAAGAGTTTAAATATTTAATTTTGGTTGCAATTTTAATATTTAAACCTAAATATTTATTTCAAACCCGGTGTCCCAAACACACTGCAGACACACTAAAATCACCACACGTCGCATAAAAATGAACAAGCAAAAGCAAAAAATTGACTTAAAGCAACTAATTAAGAAACTATAACTCACAAGCAGTCCCAGATAAAAAATTAAGGACATAAAAAAACGAATCCAACCCAGAACTGCTGATACAACAACCAGCCAAACACCCCCTAAAAGGGCCGTTGTGATTTTAAAACTAAATAATGGTTATACAAGCTGAGATTTTGAAAGTTAAATGTTCTAGTAACTATATTAATCACTGAAAAGTATATTTTAACAAAAAATAAGCACTAACAATAAAGTTGTTCGGGAACTGATTGGGTCTAAACCATCAAATTATTATTAACCAAGGTCAATAAGTCAAAAAAAGCTTAGAATCAATACTCCGGTGATAGTATAGTGTTTTCCCGGGTCGTTAAAGTCCCAGCGAGATTGAAATGGTGCTTTTGAGAATCGTTTATGAGAAAGTGGCACTGAGGACAGTAGCCAGATGATGTGGAGTTGATATTGCTACTGTTATGATGGTATTTGTACATAGATATAATATTCACAAAAATCAGATATACAATTATATGCACGTATTCACAATTCAGGTTTACGCAATCGGACTGAAAAAGTGGGATTTTGGTATTTAACAAACTACAGGGGGTGCTTTTGACACTTTTTGAAAATTAAAATTGAAAATGAAAATGAAATTGTGAAAATGATTAAAATATTATTTAAATATTATTTAATTAATAAAACTATTTAAAATCTAAATTAAATTCTAATTTAAATTAACTAATAATTATAACTATTACAAACTAAACTAAAAATTTGCAAAAATAATTTCGAAACTTAAATTAGAACTTGAAGAAAGTATAAAAAATAAAAATAAATATTTTTGTCTTTTTATGGTTATTTTATAAATTGAAAACTATTTAACTTAATTAAACTAATTAAACTACTTTTAATTAATATTAATACTAAATTAACTTAGAAAATTAAGATAAAATTTATAAAATTACTTAACCATCACAAGAATCCTAAAAAATTATAAAAACTCTAAAAATTAAGTTTTAAGATTAATCCATTAATTATTTACCTTTTAATTACTTTAATTCTAATTTAAACAAATTAAATAAGAAAAATGGAAAATTAACAGTAGAATTCAAAATTATATTTTATAAAAGTCTATTATACTATATTAGAGCTAGGAAAATTATAAAAACTAAGTTTTACTTTTTAAAACTAAGTATGAGATTTAATACTTAATATTAATTAATAAATAAGAAAACTAAGATTAAATCTAATTAATACTAAATGACAGAATAAAAATCTAGAAAAATTACTAAAAATACTTTACTATATAAGGTAATTAATAAAAATATAAAAACACTAATTACTTAATTAAAATCTAAAAATGAAAATTAAAATTAAGTTGAATTAAATAGAAACTATCACTTATTTTAACTTGGTTTTTTCTTGGATTTTCTTTTACACACTTATTTTACCACTAAAAATAACAAACTTTTGTAAAACCACTTTTGAAAATTGCTTATAAATAAGCAGTAGCACCCCCTTGGCTTATACAGTTTGACTTTGGTTGACTGTGTGGTCAAATGAGGTCAAATGACTGATGGTGGGGTCCACAATGGTAAAAATGAGTACAAACAAGTTTAGCAAACTCAAATAAGCTAGAAATAACAAGGGCTAAGCACAAATATGCTGTTGGGAGACAAATAAGCACTTGAGCAAATCTGAGAATGGCCGCAGAATGGGACAGACTTTGGGGACTAAACTAGGTGGGGTCCACTGGGTCCTAGGTCAAACTAAGGGTCAGTGTATGCACCCTGGTAGGAGGGGGGTTCAATGGAACCAAGTTTAGCAAGTGGGGTCCACTGAGATGGGCTGCAGCCACCACTTAAGGTGGTGGTGTGGGTGAGATCTGCTATGCACAGGGCAGAACCTTGCCCTGCAACTCACTTTGGGGGTCTGTGGGACCCACAAAAAATTTCACAAAAATCAAACAAAATTTTGAGCTTAAAGATCAGCTAATAGACTCTAACCACAACAAATTTCAACCCTTAATTCCCATCACACAAATCACTATTAATCTTGGAACTTTGAGGAAAATCTGAGATGACTAGTTTGACTTTTTTAGAAAATGAACTAGTTTGACTTATGTGAACTTCTAATGATCCCTACTGATTATAAGTGGTGTTATAAGATGTATTTAAGCTAATTTACACTAAGTTAACTACCTATTAAGCTAATGATATGGTTTTGGATGCCAAAAACTCTCACAGTTAACTGTGAGAAATAAGTTTTTTAGTTTTTGACTTTAGACCAAAATGTCAAATGGTTTAAGACTTTGAAACTATCAAATAGAACTATTGTATGCTGTCTATGCTATTGTTGTCTTCTGAGAACCTCAACAACACACTCAACCAGACTGATCCAAACACCCCTATTATTGGACTGTTTGGAGTTTTAAAGAGCTAGAAGCTATGGAAACTTATGAAACCAAACCAAAAGGCCTTATACAGATATACTAAGTCTAATTAATCACTTAGGAACAGAAAACAAGATCAATTACACTATATTATCAAATAAGCTATTATAACTGATAAAACTATGACATGAATTAACTACAAATTTAAACAAGCAAGTTATATCTTTTAGGCTATAACTTAACTAAACAATACCTAATTAACTCAAACAAATACAGAATCTTAATTTCAAGCAATGAATCAGAATCTATCAAGGACTAAGATTTTTGAGTGAAAATTGAAATGAGCAAATACTTACAAGGACACCCTCAGCAAGAACAGAGGGTTTTCCTTATGAAGCCTATCTTTAGATAGGCTAATTCCAGCTCCAATATTGCTCACAAGTCCTTCTTTAACCTGAAAACAACAATCAAACACCACAGTTGACCAAAGTTGACTATTTTTGTATTTTTTTAGTTTTCTATTAAGTCTGGTTTTTAGAGTCTCTAAGAAGCTTTATTAAGCTTATAGGAACTTAAATGACCTATTTCAGTCCATGAAGCTTGCCTCCTAATCACAACTCAGTTAATTAGGAAATTCATAAAAACTAAAAATTTGAAATAACAAGAATAATGCTGAAACTTTGATTTAATTGCTTGAAAAGATTAAAAGTACATAGATTAACTATTACAAAGCTAAAATTGAAGATTACACTAAAAATGGAAAGCTTAATTTAAAAAACGACATTAATTTTTTATCTAAAAGACTACACACAGCCTTCTTGCACTTCTTCTCCCATTTATAGCCCTTGATTAGGGTTTCTTGGACTCCTCTGATCACTTCCCACCTCTTTCTGATTTCTTTGGTCCACTCAAATGCTTCCACGTGTTTTTGGTGGGAAATGAGTTTTTGCAAATTGCTCTCTGATTGAGGCAACTGGGGGGGGGAAGCAGTAATTGTGATGGTGTAGGTAGGTGTAGTGGGTTGGGCGGTGGTGATGGGATGGGCAAGTGGTGGTGGTATCTGCAAAACCATGGTGGTATTGGTGGGAGAGGGAAAGCGGGGGAGATAGGGTGGTTTGGTTGTTTGACTGGTTTTGACCAGGTCAAACATTTGACCCGGTTTATATTATTAAAGGTTTGGGTTTGTGGTGTGGGCTGGGAATACTTGGGCCCAAGATAAAAATGGAATGGGTTGGACTAGGTATTGGATTGGATTTGGTGTAGTATTATTTAGGTTAGGATCCGGTTTTGGTTTTATTTTCACAAGGACCTTTTTTGTAATTTTTGCAAAGTTTGAGGTGTGGATTTGGCATGCTTCCAATTTATTTCCAAGGGTGTATTATGCCACATCATGAATAGTGAAAGGTCCTTTGATGATTTTTCAGATTTATTTTCACCAGGGACTGAAACCTTCAAACTTTCAAACTTCAGGGACCATTTGTGTAATTATCACCAAACTTTCCACCAAGGACCAATCCTGTCATAAAAGGTTAGTGCAAGGACAAAATTTGTTTTTCTCAAAGTTTTTCATATCCCAAGGACCATTTTTGACAATTTTCAAAGTTCAGGGACTAAACTTGACATTTTATAAAACTTTTCACCAAAGGACTATTTATGTAACTTTTTGATTTATAAGGACCTTTGGTGACTTTTTCAAGTTTTTAGAATGACCAGGGACTAGATTTGATAACTTTTGAAAGTTGGGGGACTGAAACTGCCAATTATGCAAACTTTGTGCGTTTTTCATCTATTTTTGGTATTTTTGCATTTGAAACATGTAAAACACTTTCCTGGGATATTTTCACTATTTTGATTCATTATTGAGTGTTTTTGGATGTTTTGGCAGCTCAGAAATGGTAAAAATGATGAGTATATACACACTCATCAGGAACCATACCAGTAAACAACAACATACCCTGTTATATTATGAAGCAGCTAATGTGTTCAAAATGGAACCCTATACCTGCAAGCACATATAACAAAACCATAAGAACAAGTAAGTATCAACTTAACGTAGGTGTTCGGGATCTATTACAAAAACATAAGAACAAGTAATTCCCTGCAACCACATAATACTCTAAAAGCTTTTTCAGCCAATAGGTGTATATTCAGTGTGTGAATCTTTTGCATCGGCTTTTTCAGCCATGGTTAACTATCGGATGTTCTTTTTTCTTTAAGAATCATACAACACTAGACTTATGTTTAAATCAGGGTTACAAATTAGCCGAATAAGATTAAGCTTGACTCTAAGACTCATTTAGCTTGAATTACCCAATAAATATCGCTTTGTTTGCAGCCCTAGTCACATGTATATTAGCGCTTAAAACATACACAGGAATCGAAATGCTCAAATAAAATGCAGTTGCATTCTTATATTTTCAACCTTGCTAACATATTCAAACACCACAACATATTCCAAAATGCAAAACAACATCTAAAATAAACTGAAACAAACTATCAAAGGCATTTCTTTATAATCTAATAATATTGATAGCATTAACAACTGATCAAAAGACATAAAACATGTAAATTAAGCCATTGATTCCATTAATTTTCCATTTGAAGTGTTCATACATACAAAACATGGAAATTTAACAAAAGACATAAGACATAAACATATAAAACCAAACAAAAGAAACTTCACATCCCATGGAGACAACCCTTCAACCAGTCATGGTCTCAATCTGTTCTTCCTTGGTCTAGACATCCTCCTCAGCATCAGCAATGAGATCATTCAGGCTTTGCAGCTTAGCATTGGCATTCTCCCTGTCATGCCTAAGATCAAGCAGAGTATCAAAGAGGTCTTCCTCTCCAAGAGCTTCCAACTCAGCTATTAAAGCATTAAGCTGCCCAATCTCATTCTTCAATGTGGTGACCTCTTCACGCATCCTGTTTATAAAACCACGAATACTGGAGATTTGCTGACCCTTGAAGAAACTCATGTAACCATCAACAGAGGTCTCCCCGCTAAAGTCAACAAGGTCATCAATCACATGCCTAGCCACTTGGTTTGGTCCTGATGGTGCTGCCATTGATAATGAATTTGGGTAAAATAAGGATTGATTGAAATGATATTAAAAATTGATGAAGAAGAGTGGTAGGGATGGTGATGTGGGAATTAGGGTTTATATAGGGGATTTTTGTGGTGGAGATTAGCGATGTGAAAGTGGTGTGGTTAATACGCGTTGGAACCATCATGATGATTTGACGATTAAGTTGGTGGCGGTGGTTATTTCAGAAAAACGGAGAGAGAGACTCCTTGTGATGATGAGAACTCATAAATCCTGTGTACGAGAAGCCATAATGTTTAAAAAAAGTCAAACTAATTCCTCCTTATTTTAAACTATCACTATAAGTTAGGGTTGTTGATCGGTTCGGTTCGGTTCTCGGGTTTGTTCGTTTAGTTTGGTTTTGTCAAATCGGCTATAGTTTGATTCGGGTCATTAAACACAAAAACGTTTAAAACCATAACAAATAAACGAAAACGCAAAAAAAATGACCAAACCAGAAGAAAGTAAGAAAATGTATGAAATGGATGAAAACGTCTAAAATAGATGAAAACGGCTATAAACGGACAAAAACAGAAAAAAAACGTGTTGAAACGGACTCAAACATGAAATAATAGGGCGAGAACGTGTAAAAAAGGAAAAACATATGAAAAGGGATAAAACCCTATGAGAAGGGGGAAAACGTGTATAAACGGACTAAATCATGAAATAACGGGCGAAAACGTGTTAACACTGACGAAGACATGTAAATCCGTAAGAAAACATATAAAAACTGACTAAAAAGGACAAAGACGTAAGAAAACGGATGAAAATGTATGAAAACATATGAAAAAGGACAAAACCCTATGAGAAGGGGGAAAACATGTATAAACATAGTAAATGCATGAAATAATGGGCGAAAACGTGTAAACACTGAGGAAAACATGTAAACTCGTAAGAAAACGTATAAAAACTGAGTAAAAAGGACAAAGATGTAAGAAAACGGATGTAAACGTATCAAAACATATGAAAAGGGAGAAAAGCCTATGAGAAGGGGGAAAACGTGTATAAACGACAAAAAGGAGAAACTGGGAATCAGATATCATATCATAATTAGAGTGTCATATCAAAAGGTTCATATCCAATAGGTTCATATCCAATGTTGCAAAAATCGTGAATCAGTAGTCGGGCGGTGGACCACCTTGTAGTTGTAATCGGTCTGGGCGGGATAAATCAGTGATAGGGTATAAAGTGCCGACTATTATGATTGAATGTATTGCTTCGCATGAAGTCAGAGATAGGACAGTAATCCACCACAAGCCCAGAAACATAACATATCATATCATATAACAGATAATCCACTAACTGTAGATAAAAGATATAGGATGCATCCATACTCCCCTGCAGATAACATAGTGGCCAAACATATACTTGAGCTCATAACATGTAACATATAAGGGATGGTGTGGAACGTCACTCAAACATACTAGAGTCATATATGCCATTGGTGCATCAATGACCCGGACATGGAACCCCCATGACTAGTGAAATGTCTCGTGTATCAAACTGATAGTCATATATCATATCTTAATCAGAGTGTCATATCAAAAGGTTCATATCCAAAATGTGCATAACAAATGTGTCATATCAAATGGTTCAAAAAAGCATATCAAATGTTCACAATAAAAGTTTCATAGCAAAGATTCGTCATTAAGGTTCATAGTAAAAAGAATCATATGAAGATTCGTCATTAAGGTTCATCAAGGTCGACAACAGGGCAATATCACCGTGCTCATATGGCCCAAGTGTACTATCGGGTTGTTCGGTTAGTTTGGTTTCATTCGATTTGAAAATAATAATCATGAATATTTTAAAAATAATATTCAAATTATAACCATTTATAAAGATGGGCGTGATCTTTTTGAAATTCACGGGTTGTAAAGGTTAAACGGGTTTTGGGTTGACACAGTCAACCCTTTTTTGATACAAAAGTTTCCACATTAAGAAAAAAGCTTAAACGGGTTGTCAAGTCGACCCAATTAATTTATTCACAACCCGAACCTACCCTGATTAATAAATGGGTTAGATGGGTCGACCCAAACCCGACCCGAAATATATTTATACTCCACACCGAGTTACTAGTTCCTCTCTTTTTACAAATGCTTCAAACTTAAACTGATTTGGTTACACTTTGAGTCATCCCAATTAAAATAATAATCATCAATATTATGGGAACGCATAAGTTTTTCTTGACCTTTGATTTTCTGCAGTCTCTTCAATTCTCATGATTACTTGTTTTAATTATTTCATTTCTCATTAATACTCTTAATTTTTTCAGTTCATGCATCTACCCTTTATATATATGTTGGTTTTATTTTTATTTTTTCAGTTCATCTATATACTTTTTTCAGTTCATAACTTTTTATTTCATTTCTCATTAACCCTAATTAAAAATGTCTGCCATGCCATACTTGAATGAACTAAAAGATCTTTGTGGGGTCCAAAAAGATTCATGATTGTTTTATTTTTCTCAATATTCAGGAGATACCTACGAATGAGGTCAACATGAGAAATGTTGCGGCCGTCAGAGACGACATGAGAATGCAAGTGGATAAGAGAACAGAAAGAATGATGGAGGTGTTTCAGTTGAATACTGATGAAGAAATGGCAGCTAAGGATGTTTATGATTCAATGCATGAAGTCCAGCTCATTGAGAGGCATTTGGTTGAATCTCTTGCAAGTGTTGTGGCTGATTTTCAGAGGTTGATAGCATTGAAGAAGGAGACCATTGAGATTCTGGAGAAGTATGATGAAGAATGAAGGTAGTTGTTGGGTCTTTTTGTGGTTTTTGTGTCTGATGGTCTCATGTTGTTGGGTTATGTACTTATTTTGTTGAAAACTTGTTATTTATTTATCTTCAAGGGGATGGTTTGTGAACAATGGTTTCTGAAAACTTATTATGGTTAATATGTTAATGGTATGTGCATATTTAAGTTGAATGGCCATTTGTTTTGTTATGTGCTTTGATGATAATCTGTATGTGCTTATGTTGAGAAGAGAGTTTTATTGATTATGTACATGTTTCAAGAGCCCTTGGTTGAGCCTAGGGGCAAGGGCTCATTATTTTGTTCCAATTTTTCATAAATCTGTGATTGTTAGTTGTTATTGTTAAATGTTGGTTGCTTTTGTTTATGTGTGTTTAATTTAGCCTAGTACAAGCTTATGTATCAGTATTATGATTTAGATTGATCATTTGCCTTTTAAATTTGTTAAATCAGTTATTAAACAATCTGTGTTCTAAAGTAGTGTTTGGTTAGGTCTGTGTAGTGAGTATTAGTTGAACTCAGTGACTAAGGCCTGTTCATACAACTTTCTTAACACCTAATAAGTCAGAAACAAACAAGGTTTTAGTGGATATAAGCTTTAAAGTCAAAATCACCAAGAAATTGGCCTAAAATCTGTCTGTGTGGAAAATAGTGTGGCATAAGCTTCAAATCATCTCACAAGTAGTTGTTCTAGCATAAATTAGTCTTAATATAGCTTAAGTCACATTAATCAATCAGTAAATTAGGATCAAATCTCACAAAAGTCAACGTAAGTTCATAATTTAAAAAAGTCAAAAACATAGTTGTTTCAAAAATCCAAAAATAGGGAGATTTATTTTTGATTTTTGTATTTGGATTGGGAACCTGAGCTTTTCACAAATCTTAGTCCCTAAGCTCATCTTTAAAAATCTGTGTCCAGCTTATTTTTAGGATTTTTATTGTAGCTTGTGTAAGTGCTTCTTTAAGCTTGCAGGGCAAGTACTTGGCCTGTGCATAGGAAATTGACCATTTTCAATAGACCATAGATTGTTCAATAGTGGGCCCTATAGTGTTATTATTGGCTTTTTGGAAAGCCGATAAGCTGATCTTTCTAGTTCATAGCTTATTTTGCAATGTCTAGCTTATCTAATAGGGCTGCAAGTAGCTTTTAGTTTGTCCCATTTGACTGTGTACACTAGGTGGTCAATGTGTACTTGGTTTTAGCCAAAGTTCATAAGCTCTTATCTGGATTATCTGTGGACCCCAGTACACAACCTTGGGCTTTTTAGGGAGCTTACAAGTTCAGCTTATTGGATTAGTCCTTATTTTGGACTCTAGCCCTTTTGCCCTTAGCTTATTTGACTCATACTTGTGACCTGTCTCAAAACAAACACTGAGTGACTCAGAGTTTTCCCACAGGTTCCAAGCACCACCCAGTGCTTATTTGTGTCCTTTGCCTTGTTTCAAGTTTTTTTAGCTTAAGGTAGGTACAACTCATGTAGTTACAGCTTATTTAGCTTATTGTAGCTTATTTGTAGCTTAATTCCTTTTATAAATCCATTTTGGCTTAAAAAAAGCATCTGTAAAGCTAAAAAGTTCATAGAGAGCTTATTTTTGACTTGAAAAAAGTGTTTTAACAAAAGTTACTTATAATTAGTAATAAAAAAGTTTTGTAAAAAGAAAATCAAAAAAATTAAAATAATTGGAAAAATTGCAAAAAGTGGGGTTCGAACCTGGGACCTCAAGCATACATGCACAATACCACAACCCCCTTCCAATTGCTCTGGGGCACCAGTTCCGTTTGTTATTGCATAATCTATATACTTAATATAATCCTTGTTCCTTTTAGCTTATATTTGCAATTTAGCTTATTTAAATGCTTATCCGTACCATTTTCCCCCTCCTCATATTTTTCCTAGGTTCCTTGTAACTTGTAGCATTCCTAGTAATTTTCCCATAATTTTTACTCTTCACTAGTTAATTTTTAGAGTTAATTTTAATTAAATTACTTTAATTAAAAAAGCAAAAAATATATTAGTTTTACTGTTTAATTTTTATGCTAGATAACTTTTTATAATTTTTTTACTTTGTATAAGTTTTCAAGCTTATGTAAAAATTACTTTTGCAATTTTGACTTTTAATTTCTAAATTTTAGATTTAAATTAGTTTATCTAGCTTTGAAGTAATAATTAGGCAATTAATTAAGATATAGCTTAGTTTTAAAACCAATATGACATGAGAAATACTCAGTTTCAGATTGAGCATTTGTTTAACAACATTGCATAAAACATAAAAAATTACAACAAATTCAAATTCATAAAACATGTACAATCATTGCATAATACTAGTATTGTTATATTACATTGCATAATTTGCATAAGTGACCAAAGTAACATAGATGTCATAACTACCATTAGTAATACTTACATGTTTCTACTTAATTACATGTTCCTAGTAAAGTACCCCCATCAATGTGTGATTCACAACACACATCCAAAAGAAGTTATATACTAAAGATGGGATATGCAAAAAAAGTATCAAATGTACTTCCAGAACATGAACAATAAAATCCAGAATTGAGTTAGCAAAGATGAAAAACGGGATAGACATTGTCTTGAAAATCATTTCCATTCACATCAACCTTCAAATGTATAAACTTGAATCTGATCATTTTTTTCAAACTCGAAAGAGCATTCCTTGGCAAACATCCTCCACCTTCCAAGCACACTAACAGTTCCAGGCATCTCCGGCTCCTCATTCTTGCACTCCATTGTCATGAAAAACTGAACATCACGATGTTTCATGAGCACCTTACGGTATGGGTGGATAGGATGGTAGAGCAGGAATTCTTCAGGGATTTCCTGCAGTAGTTTCTAGTAAGTAAATATTTTGTTTAAACGACTTGAACAAATGTAAACAATATTTATGAATGGATATATACGTACAAGTTTCCCTGGTTGTAGAATTGCTGAAAATCTTTTGTAGAATGAATGCCCTTCACCAAAGTGGTCTCGATGTGAATGCCATTGGCAAATATGTTTCATTCGATTGTCATCTACAAAGAATTGTTTTTAACTTTTATTTATATAAATGACTGAGTATAATAATTTGGAGTATGAAAGTATATCATAACTTTTTACCTCTTTCGGTCTCTAACAAACCAGGCTGAACCATTAGCAAATTGGTGGCACCAAGGAAATGCGCGTTTGTACTTAGACTACCGTCACTTTTGAAGCCGGTAAGCAATAACTCTGTAGCGCGTTTTCTTGTGAAGATGATTGTCATTCCAGCTTCTAAATCCAACACTTCAATGTGGTTCCATCCATCCATGTCCAACTCATACACAATGGCTCCTCCTACTTGAACAATATTGACATCCACGACAAAGTTGATCCCATTTCCGTGGATTCTGATTTGGCATGCATTACCTACTCCATTAAGGAATGCAGCAGGTAGTGTCTACAATACTAACCTTATTAGTACATAAAAAATTTATTGAGTTATGAGATCACACATTTGACATAAGATTAATTAATTATCAATATCTAATATCTGGATCTCATCATAGAAGTCAAAAACATGAGACTTGAACCTTGATAACCGACCGGCATTCATGTTGTACCCACCATATTCTATTCCGTCCTGATTGTATCCTGTGACATAGATGCAGTCGTCGCCTTCCTCAACAATATGCAATGTTCTAACATCCCGATTAAGGTTTTCCAAAGCAAATGCCCTCCATCTTTCACCGGTTAACTGTATGGGGTCGTCAGTTTGAGTCTGCAATGCAACTCTGAAACGATCCCTCTGTGCACTTGTGATGTAGATTGTACTCCTTCCATGGAAACATGAGGTAAAGTACACGGCTGGTAGTTCCTGAATATATTTCAATAACGTATTTGACATTTACTAAATGAACATTTATGGTATATAAATTCATTAAGGCATATGTGTGCGATTACCTGCGACTCTGGATACGTGTTTGGGTTTAACCTGACAACAAATTCAGCCATGTTTCTACACAAAAACAGAGCATATGTTAAGGCAACCTATACATTTCCATCCTGACTTGCTAATCAACAGAGCATATGTTAAGGCAACCTATACATTTCCATCATGAGTTGCTAATCAACATTTGCTAATGAAACTCAAATGGATTAACACGCAAATAGTTTAACATTAAAGTAATTCTATATACACAAACCAAACCCGACCGAAGCCCACTCATTCCTACATGCAATTACAACCGAACCCGACCGAAACCAACTCATTCCTAAAGGTAATACATTGTTTATAATTGGCAAATATAACTCAAATGATTATCAATTTTATACCAATTTTATACCATTCTTACTGAATTATTTGTGAGTCAAATAACCAATTTTATACCACAACTTCAACCCATTCAATATGTACAATTAGCCCCTACAGAATCAACAATCTCTCATAAGTTATCTCATAACTAATCAACACAGTTACTGTTGGGATCAAAGTTTTACTATTTTATCAAGTCTCGGTCATTTGTAATAATATTAGGTTGCTTAGTTATTATTTACTTTCATATATGTTATGTATTAAGTTTACTAGGCTTAAGTAAAGTAATCCATAGGCCTCCTAGCCCACGATTTCATGAAAGGAAAGAGAGGGTGTGTTGCCCTAGCTCCTTCCCTATGAATAGGATGCTTAGGTCTCTTGTAAACTTGTTGGTTAATACATAATTCTAAGAAAACTCTTTCATTTCTATTTCTCATATTGTCTTAATCAACCATCTCTCAGTCTCATCTCTTTTCAATCATTCTTATACTTGTGTTTACATAAAGTGTGACCTATCAAGTGGTATCATTCGCTAGAAGAAGGTGTAGTTATTGTTTTTCATTGATTTTTTTATCTTAAACTTGTTTTAAATCGAATTTTTAGTTAAAATTTTTGTACTTTCTTGCTTGCATCTTGGTTTTTATCACATATTTGCTTACAAACTTGTGCTACAAATCAAAACAAACAAAAAAGTTCCAAACTTTTATCCAAAAATACGATTTGGGTTTTTGTACTTTTTTTCGAAATCTTTTGTAGTTTTGAAAAATTTATAAAGTTTTCAACTTTCTTAAAGATCTCATCATTTTATTACTAAAAGTACAAGAATCTTGAAATAAAAATGAGTTTTTTTGGTTAACTTTCTTAGAAAACAATTTCGGCCAAATTTTCGAAATCTTCTTCATACACAGTTTCGAAATCTCTTGTTAAGTGTTCTACATCGACTTCGGTTTGTGGACTCAGTATTTTCTTTCTTGTACAAGAAAGAAAGTTACTTCGACTTTTGGATAAGTTTTGAAATTGTATAATTTCGAAACTTCATTTTTTTTAGATTGTGTTCAAGAAATTTCTCATATTTGAAAAATCACATTTTTTTCGCAAACATTCTCTAGTTTCGCGAAAATCCCCAAAATCTCATTTTTTTCGAAATCTCACTTTTTTCGAAATCAATTTTTTCGAAATCTCACTTTTTCGAAATCATTTTTTTCGAAATAAATTTTTCGAAACCTCACTTTTTCGGAATCACTATTTTCGAAATCTCACTTTTTCGAAATCACTGTTTTTCGAAAACTTTAACAGTTTCGAAATCATCACTATTTCGAAATCACCACTTAATTTCGCAATCCCAAATTTCACAATCACTTAAGTGACAATTTTTGCAATTACAAGTTTTGCAAGTTTTCGAGATTTGGCTGCATCTATACCTTCTACAAGATCCATCTATAACACAAGTTTCTTTCTAAATCTCTCCTTACTATCTTCTTAAATTAAAAAAATAATAATAATAAAAAAAATAATAATAATAAAAAATTTGCCTAAAATATAATTTTTACAGGAGATTGAACGTTCAATTTTTACGCGAAATTCAAATTTTCGTTTAACAGTAAAAATTTTGGCCCAAAATTCAAATTTTATTCGGTGAAATTTGGCGGCAAAATTTTTTAAACTCAAATTTTTCCTGTGACATTTGAATAGCATTTTACAGTGATTTTCAAAATTTTGGAACAGAGAATTTTTCAAATTATTTTTGGAGGGAAAATCTGAAATCACTATTTCGACCTTGAGTGTGACATTTTGGTTTGATTATTTCAATTACGTTGCAACAATCAAGGGGGAGAGAAATGTCATTCACAATGTCTCAAGTACCATCTTCTAACTACCTTCCTCACCAATATTCTCATCAGCAACAGCATCATCAACAACAAAGTCACAGCTCCCTCATTCATCAGATTCTGCTCTTCGGCAATGTATCAAGGCCTCCAATGTTACTACCAGGAACGTATACTTATTGGAAACGGAGATTTCTTCAATGGCTCACTTATCGTCCTACTGCAGATCTCATGCTTAAATCCATTAGAGAAGGTCCATACAAAATGATATTTCTTGCTGAATCAACTGGGATTATGAGGTTACAAACTACTGCAGATTTGAATGCTTCAGAACTTGCTCAGTATGATGCTGACCAACAGGCTGTATGGTTCATAACATTGGCACTTCCCAACTCAATTTACATGAATATGGACTTTCAAGCCAGTGCTTATGAAATGTGGAATATCTTGAAGCTCTGCATCATACCGAAGAACTTCATCACATCAGAATGAAGCAAATTCTTGAATCTTGTTTAAGCATGAATCCACTGAAGACCATTCTCCCTGCTCCACCATCTCCAGATGTTGATCATGGATCACTAATCTACACTCCAAATGGTCTCTTCTTCAATCCTCCGAATGCACCTGAGCCTTTCTTCATTCCTCAGTACAATCCTGCTACACTACATAATAATGTGCAATCTCTTCTTCAAAATCTATTGAAGCTTAGTCAAGTATCTACAGAGAAAGGCAAAGGTGTAATGACGTCTAGTTCTGAATGGTTAAACACAATGGAAGATACAAATGATGAAGAAGATCTTATCGAACCAAGCATGGCATTTTTGGCATATACTGAAAATATTGCAGATGTGGAAGATCAAGATTATGATGCAACTCCACTCTTTGACGATTATGTTGAATACAATGCCACACTTAGTCAAATGGAATTTGAAGGGAGTAATTTCAATGCTGTTTTGCAAAGCGTCATGAGAGATATTCCATCTGATGATGAATATGCAGATTTGGAATCCAATACAGCAGATTTGGAAGCCGATATAGCAGATCTGGTGTTAATGGCAGACATGCAGGAATCTCACATGAATGATACAAGCGCAATTAGTTATAAGGGGTTCTTACAAACTATGAGTCAGAATTGATCTAAAATCCAAAATCTCCGAAATCAAGCTGTCAAGCAAGGTGAAAGAGTTGTGATACAAGGAAGTATTACTCAAAGGCTGGTTGGGAATGGTGAGAATACTGCAATGTAGTTAATGTAGGCAATGAGGTTAAAATATTGGAAGATAATTCGGGTGTCATGGATGATACTGAACCAGTATACGACATAAATGCTTCTGATGACTCTAAAGACCCATTTGAGAGAAAGATGACTGAAGCTGAGAAAAGAGCCATCAATTCTACAGAAAATTGCTTAGCTCATTTTGAATCAGTTAAGACTCAATGCAAGATTCTCTCAGATGCATGGTTTCCTACGGGGGGGTACCTTTAATGCATTCTTCGGAACTGGAATGGATCGTCTAACCTTCCAAAGGAAACTCCGAGACAACATTGTTCAAATTGAAAAGCAAATTGAACAGGGAAGCGATTGCATGGCAGGATTTAGAGCGCTCAAGGCTCAGTTCAAAGTGTTCATGGCATTGCATTTTAAAGCTCTCATACACTATAAATATGAAAGCAATGTATGGAGAGAGAACATCACAAGTATGGAGGTTGAAGATTTTAGAGATCAACTTGTTTCACGCCTAAACCGCTTATAATTTACGCTTAATGAAAGATCACTTCATCGGAGTGCTATCAAAGAACAGAAGATGCAGACTCAAGAATAGCAAGTTCATAAAGTTGATACATTGGAAGATAATTTGGTTGCCATGGAATGCAAAGGGACAGAATCAGAAGTGCAGGATGACAACAGCAGATTGGGGAATGATAAAGATGCAAATTGTGCAGAGATCAGACCCTTCTATGACTCAGAGCCCAACCTTGACAAAGGACAGATGGATGAGGAAGATTTCATACCCATCTATGACAAAGAACCGAACTTTGACAAAGAGCAAATGGTTGAGGTACAATCTACTGTTGATCATATTATGCCTGCATATGAGAAACAACAATCTGAGCAACCTTACTTCAGTAATGAAGGAGAGATTGACCAGAATGTTGTTCAATGTCAAGACAAACAATCTGAGTTTGAGTCTTTACATGATAATCTAATTACTGAAACTTCAAATCAAACTCTTGAGTCTGAAAACCTTCTTCTCAAAAAGACCATTGCCCAGTGTCATAAAGATTTTTCAAAATTAGAGGCACATTGCATCGCACTTGAACTTTAAATGCAAAATGAATCTCTAAATTTGGGCAACAATGGTCAATTTTTGAATGAACAAAGAAAACGTGTGGATACATTAGTTAAAGAAAATGAGCTTTTAAAAGGTCAAATTCAAGAAAAGGTGTTTGCACATGCTGCATTACAAAACAAATTAAGAAGACTGACTGGCCAGAGTGTGGATACTAAGTTTGCAAAACCATCAATCTTGGGGAAACAACCTTCTCAAACAATCAGAAAACAATCAGTGCTTAGACAACCAACTGCATTTAAATCTGAACGACCCAAATTTTCAAAACCTCGGTTTGCCTCCCAAGTTGTTGAGAAAAACAATTTGACAAAACCAGTCACTCCACATTCTTGGCCTAAGGTAAATGCATCTGTGTCTGCTAAATCTCAGCAAGTGATTATACCTGGCTCATCTAGGATTAGTTCTACCACAGTGTCAAAAACGAGCATTAAAAGTAAAGAGTCTTATGACACATATGACATGTACAAGAACTATGATCTAGAAAAGGCTAGGAAAAAGGCGCTACTTCAAAAGGATGGAATTCTAGGTTCAAAACCTCATATGATGCCTTCCACTGTAGTACTGAACACTGCTTGTAGTAGCTCTCCTAAACCTAAGAGTAAACAACAAACTAATAGGAATTGGCTAGCTTCTAAGAGTAGTTGCGTAAATAATCATGTTGTTTGTGCTTTAAAATATCTTCAAAAAGGAAATTCACTTGAAAAGGCTCAATCGACTAAGACAAATAAACCCGTTGAACCAAAAGTCATAAGTCAGAAACCTAAAAAGTGGATCAACATAGGACGTAGGTTTTCTCTAAGAAGTGATGCTCCCACATTTCATTCAACTGCATCTAAAAGGAAAACATCTCCTAGATCTAGCACTAGGTGGGTACCCACGGGTAGAATATTCAAATCAATTGGTCTTAGGTGGATTCCTACAGGAAAGATTTTAGACATTTGCACCAAAACTAATGTGATCTCCACAACTTCTACCTCTGAGACTAGAATGAAAACCATCGGTATTGTGTGTTCGAGTGTCAAGAAGATAATTAACACTACATCTTTATGCTTCTAACATCTGGAACCCAGTTACTCTTGGGGATCCTGGTTCTCTGTTTTCTTGTCTCTTCTTTCTTTCTGTGCAGATTCAACAGGTATGGCTTCGGAACAAATCAGTTTCGGACCCGAGCTTATGGTATGGCTTCTGAGCACAACAACTTAGGACCCGTAATCAACCGTTTAAAGCACTTCAGCTATGGCTTCTGAGCACTACAGCTTAGGACCCGCATCCAACCGTCTTAACTTTTCGGTATCTTCGGCTGAACAATTGTCACTTTCTTGTAAAGAAGTGGAAACCTTGTTTGCTCCATTGTTTGATGATACGCCTGTTAACCGTCCATCTGAGGCCACACCAAATTCCGCTGCACAGCTTGATCAACATCAAGTACCTGATACACCTCAACAAACAACAACTATTGTTGGAAGAGACGGTTCTCCAGTCATATCACCTACAACAACAGAATAAACCGGGTCCAACTCACGACAATCAGTTCAACATTCCATACCTTTATCAGTTCCACAACCCGCAGAGCATGACCCAGAACCATTCATTAACCCATTTGCTAATGCTCAACCTGTCCTCGACATTGCTGAGTCATCTACACGCAATTTGGGTCCTGCTCACTTGCGAGATACTTATCAACTTCACCCTTCGACACATCATTGGAATTAAATGGATTTGGAAAAACAAGCTGGATGCAGAAGGCACAGTGATTCACAACAAATCTTCTTTAGTTACAAAGGGATACAGTCAATGAAGCAGGATTATACATCACTGTCATCAACAAAAGCTTAGTATGTAGCCATGTCTGCTTTCTGTGCTCAAGTCATTTGGATGAGAACTTAGCTCACGGACTACGGCTATGTATTTGACTAGATCTCAATGTACTTCGACTCAAAGTGTGCTTTTGCAATCTCGTGCAACGCCATTCATCATTCCAAGGCCATACAAATTGCTCTCCGCTACCATTTCATAAAGGAGCATGTTGAGAAGGGTACAATTGAATTAGAGTTTGTGGTAACTGAATACCAATTGGCGGACTTGTTTACAAAGGCATTACCTCCATCAAGGCTTGTTGATTTAGTTCACCATATTGGTATGCGGTGTTTGACTCCATATGATTTGCAAAACTTTCTTAAAAACTAAAAGAGTCAAACATCAAACTCTTTTTGTAAATATTCTATCATAAAGAAAATACAAAAACTGCAAAAAGAATCTTCTTTCTCTGTGTACAAACTTCTAATCTTCAAAACTATGTTCCTATATTAAAACATATTTTGCTTTACATTGTCAAAATAGAACATGTTTTGAGGGGGAGAAAATTTTTCACAAAATCATAAAGTTTGCACACCTAATCATTATTCTTCAAGGATAAAATGTTTCTTCATCATTCGGCAAAGGTTCTATGATCTCTCGAATTAAAATGTGAAAAAATGTTTCACAAAATAAATGCTAATTCGAGGGGGAGAAAAGAAATTTTTTGGCAAGGATTCCAATTTGACCATGTTTAGACTTCAAATGGAAAAGTAGTTAACCTTTAATGAGTAATGTTCACAAAAGTCTTAAACTTAGGTAAAAGGACATTGCATGAAAAAATAAAACAGGCTCGCATCAATGTTTTCACAAATGTTCTCAAAAGTTTCACACATAAGCAGACTAACAATTTTTTTATCCTCGATTTCTTTTCGATTGTGAGTTTCTAAATTTCTTCATTGTTGTTATCTAATCGTTCCCTAAATGTTTCAAATGTTTTCAACAGTCAAAAAGGCATAATCAGAAACTAGGGTTCAAGTAATTATCGATCGGGGCATTTTCTTTTATGTGTTTAGTCCAATTAATCATTTCATATAGCTTTAGAGAATACTAAAGAATGCTCGATTGGTGTGTTTGCACGATTAGATACAACATAGGTTTGAAATCAAGTGATTTAGGGTTTAAGATGTCGATGTCTTTGCTGCTACTACTAGGGCGTTTATTTGTACAATATTCTTGCATTATGATGCTAACATGTGTGCAAAGTCTAAAATCATAATCCCAAACCATGATAATAATTGGAAAATTTCGAGTGAAAGAATGAATTAATCTGTGATCTTGTGTGTTAATCTGAGAATTCTGAGCACTTAGGAAGATTTAGAATGAGTTTCTTTGATTCATCCGCATACTTGTTTATGCCTGATGCATTTTCTCTGCGTGCAAGTACATGTCATCCCATTGAAATTTCAAAACTTCAACAATTGTCAAAATGTTTCTCACGGAACATACTTTGAGGGCAAAGGGTTAAATGTGTTAAAAGGCTAAAACTGGTAAAAGGATTCAAAATGGTGAGAAACAAATTTTTCCAAACTCTACACGATTATTTTACACCGGTAAAGCAAGTGTGAAGACCAAAGCAAAGTTGTTCTAAAACCTTTCAAATTTTCAAAATCTGGAATGCTTTGGCTACAATAAAAGAATGACTCTGATTTTAAAACTCAAAAAAGAGACTTCGGGTCTCAAATAACTTTCAAAAGTAAAAGAGTTTTAAATTTCCATTAATTCGACGAGTGCTTTTATCTAAATGAAACAAAGATTTTTCAATCCTCATTGGAATTCAACAATTTTTCGGATTGACACAACCTACAAATGGATTTCAAATTTTGGTAAACAAAGGTTTTCAGTCTCGAGGTTGTTGTCTAATCTGATATTCAAGCATTCTTTGTTGTATAATACTTGATTGTGTTTTCTAAAACCTTGAGCAGAATCTTCTCACGAATTTTCAAAAAGTATTTCTTAAATACGTATCAATATTCTGCTCAAGAAGACTATCTCTCAAATAACTTTCATTATTCGAGGGGGAGTATTTTGTTAAAAGAAAACTATTTTTGTATTAAAACAATGGCTTGTGCACACATAACAGTGTACAACACTTGTAATGGAAGGACCCTAAGGTACGCTTCAGTGCCTCAATCCTTATATAAGGAGCGAAGGCTTCTTACTTTTGAGTAGAGTTAATCAAACATTTTATGATTTTCATAACTCTGCTCAAAAGACAAGTATTTCACCTCAATGAGTATTCACTTGTTGAGGGGGAGCACTTGAAAAACTCATCGTTTGAAATACAAAAAGTTCTTGTTGATATCTCCCCGTAAGACTCAAAAAGCATATTTTAATCAAAAGTTTATCAAAAACAACATCTAATATGCTATTTTTGAGGGGGAGAAAACTGAAAGTGATTAAAATATGAAAGTTCAAAGTTGCTTAAAGTCAAATCTCATGCGAGCTAGACTCAGATTGAC
>JARVZY010003877.1:0-25823 GCA_030686995.1 Artemisia argyi
TAGTCGGGTTGGAACTAGCCATTCACATGGAAGCCAAACACTTATAAGTGTTTAGTGATTCCTTACTCATCACAAATCAGGTAAAAGGAATATACGAGGCTAAGGAGGAGGTGATGAAAAAGTACCTATCAAAAGTCCAGGAATTGCAAAAGCTTTTTCAAAGTTTTTCAATCACACAAATACCCCGATCAAGAAACAAACGTGCAGATGCTTTAAGAAACAAACGTGCAGATGCTTTAAGCAAATTGGCATCCTCCTCATTTGCACACCTCACAAAGAATGTGTTGCTCGAAATAGTTGAATGTAGAAGCATTGATGTTAAGATCGCAAACTCAGTGGGTGAAAACGAAGGGACTTGGATGGACCCCATTATCCAATATCTTACCACAGGAAGTCTACAAGATAACCAAATAGAAGCGCGAAAGATAAGGATCAAATCACCGCAATATACGATCAAAGAAAACATTCTCTACCGAAAAGGGTACCTGACACCATGGTTACGGTGTGTTGGCCCTGAAGAGGCGGAATATGTACTAAAGGAAGTGTATTTTGGATCATGTGGAGCTCACGCAGGAGCACGAAGTATCACGCAAACAGCTGCACGACTCGGATATTATTGGCCTAGTATGTACAGCGATGCGTCAAAGCTTGTAGGGAAATGTCGAGCATGTCAGCAACACGCTCCGACCATTCGATAACCACAATGCGAGCTAACGAGTATTTATAGCCCATGGCCTTTCTACCAATGGGGAATAGATATTGTAGGACCTTTTCTCGAGGCTCTGGGAAAAGTCAAGTTCCTTGTTGTTGCGATAGATTATTTTACCAAATGGGTGGAGGCTGAACCGTTAGCAACTATAACCAGTCAAAGGATACTCCGCTTTGTTTGGCGCAACATTGTCTGTCGTTTCGGTATACCAGGAATCATCATCAGCAATAATGGAAAACAATTTGCCAATAATCCATTCAGAGAATGGTGCGAAGAACTCAAGATTAAACAACACTTTACATCCGTCGCACATCCACAGTCTAATGGTCAAACTGAAGTTACAAATCGAACTCTACTGCAAGGTTTGAAAACAAGACTTGGAAAAGCTAAGGGAAATTGGATCGAAGAGCTGCCAAATGTGCTCTGGTCATACCGCATGACAGCTTGTACTGGAAACGGATGTACACCTTTCAGCTTAGTCTATGGATCTGAGGCAGTTCTACCAACAGAAATTGGTTTGCCCACATATCGTATCAATACATTTGATCCATTAACTAATAACGCTAACATTTGTCTCAATCTCGATTTTTTAGAAGAAAGACGAGAAATGGCAGCACTTCGCGCCGCAAAATACAAGATGTCGACCGAAAGGTACTACAACCGAAGGGTTAGACACAAGGTCCTTCAAATTGGTGATTTCGTTCTTCCAAAAAATGAAGCAAGCCGCCAAGAAGGACAACGAAAATTGGACCCCAAGTGGGAAGGGCCATATCAAATCACTAATGTCAAACAGAGAGGAACGTATACGTTAGCTGACATGGAAGGTCGCCCTATCCCTAGGACCTGGCACATTAGTAATCTCCGAAAGTATCAGTTCTGAAAATCAAACGGGAGCACATATCCTCGAAAAAGAGATGTATCCCTGATAGTGCATTTTTTAGTACGTATCAAAAATATACACAAAGTAGACATGAGTGGAATTCGCTAATTAACCTTTAGGAAAAGTTTAACTTGCGAAAACTCGTGAATACAATATATATATATATATATATATATATATATATATATATATATATATATATATATATATATATATATATATATATATATATATATATATATATATGATACCGGGTAAGTGATTACCCGGGTCGTGTCCCAACGAGGTGTGAATGGGCAATATCATGTGAGATTCGTGATTAAAGTGCTTGTAAGGATGTTGAGAGATTATTTGGTATTGTTGTACGTTAAATTAACGAAAATTAAAAATTAACGAACGAGAGTGAAAATAAATTGCCTAAGGGTAAACAAAAGGCAATTGGCAAAACTAGGAAAATCCTAAAACATTACGGGAATCAAAATTAGGTATCGGGAATCCTAATTCACAAGTAAACAACTAAACGTGACGTTTATTCTAAATAAACGTCAACGCGCACACAAAAAAACATGAAATTAAAGCTACGCAAGTCCTACGGGCCTACAAATAATTTTCTTACGCACTAAATGACAAAAGAAAATTTTGAGAAAAAGAATTTTGCATGTTCAACTAATTTTCTATTTTCTATGAATTAAATACTATTTAAAAGAAATTAAATGATTAAAAATACTTAAACTTTTGAGAAAAATCTGAAAAAATTTTGGAAATTAAATGAACCTTAATTAAGCCTAAGAAAAATAAAAAAACAAGAAATAAGCAGTTGAATTAAGCAGTTATTAAGCAAAATAGAAACTAAACTAATGATAAGCAATTCAAAACTAATACTATATTAAATAAACAACTAAGGGAAGTAATAACCAAAAGAAAGAGTAGCACAGATGGTATGGTGTTGTTGTTTGGTGTCTGTTTACAAAGCAAAAGGTCAGGGGTTCGACCCCCACAAACCCCATTTTTTTCAAATTATTTTTTTTCTTTTCAACTTCTCTTTTGCAAACTGTTTAAAGTTTAAACAACAAAAACATCCAACTTAAACAAGATTACTTTTACATGAAAGCTTGAAATCAGCTTGTTGGCTTAACAGGTAGTTGGAATGAACCAAAGATTAAGCATAAGCTTAACTGTTTGGCGAATAAGCTCACAAAAACCAAACCTACAAATCTAAATAACCTACTATCAAACAATTCTAATCTAATTAACCAAGATGAGCTGGAAAATATTGAGAAACAAGCAATAAGCTCCTAATTGGATCAAAAAGCTAAAACAGTCGTGTTATTGACAAACAACCTAATGGGGGCTGAATAGGCTAATAATAAGCTACCAACAAGCTACCTAGTGAGAAATAAGACTAAGACTAATAGGGAAGAACAGAATAAGCAATTGGGTATAGCAAATAAGCACTAAACAAACCAACTCTAACTGAAGCTGCAATTCCTAATACCAAACAGACCCATGACAGTTTCAAGCTTAAAAATAAGCTATCAATCAAAAGCCATACCCCTAAAAGCTGTAAAAAGCTAAATTCCATACTATGGGTGATCAATATATAATATAGTATAGTATTACTCAAGAGATCCGCAAAGAAATACGGATAACCCGAGGTCGTAGTCCGTGTGAAGGATGATTGAAATTTCGAATTCCCGATTCGTGAAACGTGTCGTGAAAGTGGTAAAAAGTGATTTATGTGAAATTACACTAATGAAATAGTAAATGAAGCACAATTAATCAACTAAACACGTAATTCAAGTAAGGCAACTAGAAACGTAACGTAGAATCGAAAACGTAAGCTAAAACGTAAAATAAACGTTAACGTACGAAATAAAACGCGACTTTTAAGCTACGCTACTCCTACGGAATTGGAAATAATTTTCAAAAATTAAAAATGATAAAAGAAAATTTTGAGAAAAAGAAAAATATTTTTTGACTTTTTATTTATTTTTTATGAATTAAAAACTAATTTAACTAATTAAAAATTAAAAGAAAATGCAAAATAAATTTTTAAAATTCTAAAATAACTAAAAATAATTTTCTAATATTTTTTTGGATTTTTTTGGGGTTTTTCTGATTTTTTTTGTATTTTTTAGTAATTAAAAAGTAATTAAAAATGATTAAAAATGAAAATTAAATAAGAAAAATAGCAAATGAGCTTAGAAAAATATGAAAATTTCAGGGAAAATCTAAAATAATATTTAAAAGCTAGGAAAAATATAAAATTTGCAAAATAAGCACTGGAAGTGCTGAATGGGCTAAAACAACTTATTTAGAAGTGGTTATTGATAAGCACAGTTGACCAATTGACCTGAAATTGACCCAAATGATTTATGAACTTATTTAAGCTTGTTGGAACAATAGTCAGACCAGAAAACACACAGAAACACATATTTGGAACCAACTGATATGAAATAAGCACTTATGAAATGGCAAATAAGCAAACAGTAAATGTAAAGAGCAAAAACTCAATGAGAACAGCAACCTAAGGCACAAACTAACCCAGAAAAGCCAATTATCTCAGAGTGTGATCATGAATAAACACTTGCAGCCTTAGAATGGAATGACAGAAATATGCTCCAACTACACAACTAGATAAGCTAAATAAGCATTCCTAAAAAGCTCAAAGGTTCAAACTTATGGGGGCAAATCCCTTTCTAACCAGCTGAGAACTAAAATCCAACAATATCTTTCAATTTCAAAACAAATAACCTACCTAAAATCAATCTAGAAGATGTGTTAAATCCTGATGCACAGGGCAACAACAAGCTCAGACAAGCAATTATGGCTTAATATTCCAACCAGTAAATAAGTTCCAAACCCACTTTTTCTTTTTGAAATTGATTCATATACTGCCAATCTTCTAAAATCCACAAACCAAATGAATTTCCAATTAACAATGAATGCCACAGCCACTTACAAAGTTTAGACCAAAGGCTGAGTCAGAAACTTGATTTGACTTTTTAATTTGATTGAGACTTTGACCAAAGTGAATTTTAATTTCAAAATTATGACTGAAAATGTATGAAAAGCTGTTGTATGAAATGAAATGGGCTAGATCTACAAATTATGCAACTATAATGATGAAGAGACAACCTATTTAGACTAACTATGATGCAGAAATTGATAAACAAGAAGATTTGTGACTTTTAGGCTATGCCTACTGAATTTATGACTAGTTTATATCTATTTTAACCTATATGACTAATTTTAACCAAGCACAACTTCTGAAACAGTGTTTATATCAGCAAACTCCTCAATGCCAAACACCACTTATGTGATTGTTTCAACTAAAACTCACCACAGATCCAACCAGTACCAATCCAAACTCAACCTCAATATCTGATATGATCCTAGAACCTCAGAACACCAGCAAATCACAAAATTAACAACACCAATCACATATCTCAGATGCAATGTTACCAGATCAACAATAAAACAGTTTCAATGAAATAGTAATCCACTACTCAGAATATAAAACTATGAATAAAATACTTAAACAAACTTCAACTAATACTGAATAAGATGCAAATACTACTGCATAACAGGAATAAGCAACAACAAACAGATAAAAAAATCTACACTACTTATACTATTTTAAAGGAATTTAAAAATCACAAAACACTTACAAATCCACCTCAGTTAAACAGAGGTGGTCTCCCACACAACCTATCTTTAGATAGGCTAACTACTTCCTTTGTTAGCTACCTTTAATCTCCAAATAAGCTGAGCTTTTGAAATAAGCTTACACAGTTGGACTTTTATTGACTTTGGTGTTTTTGAGGTTAAAAGACAAGGAAAATTTTTTAGAAACTTTTATTAATCTGATATAAAGTGAAATTAAAGAGTAATTACTTCTAAATAAAACTTGAAATTTAAATTTGAACTATATATTTATTTATTTATTTTTTTTTATATATAAGAGAAACAGAAATAAATTGTAATGATAAACAAACTAACACTAAAATAGAAGCAATTAAATGAAATTGAAATAATGAGACAATTAATTGAAAGTAAATTTTATTAAAATAAAAGCTTAGTACAAAGAAATAACAGAAAATACAATAAACTTAATTCAAAACCTACACACATCTATACATGAAGGAGGGGGTATATATAGCTGCTGAGGAGAGAGCTTGTGAAGGTTCTAGGCTGCCAGGTCACTGATCCATGCCACCTAGTGTTTCTTTGAGTCCTATCTCGTCCCTTGATTTATCCTTGGTCCCTAAGCTTGTGATATCAACCGTAAGATTAAATGATTGATGGGATGGATCCTCTGCGTGTGCTCCTATTGGTACACGTAGCATTCCCTTACTCTCTCTGACATGTGACAGTCTTTCTAGAAGCACAATGAGTGGGTAATTATTACTATGATGAGGTAATTTGGGCGTGGTGAATATTAGGGTTCTAAGGGAACAGTGATTTCTAGGTTTGTGGTAAAAAGGGGGGCGGGAAAAGGGAATTGGGGGTTTTTATTATACGTGGGTGTTGACCGGGTTTTAGTTATGGGTTGACCGGGTTTTTAAAGCAGGCCGGGTTGGTGAAAGGGTGGTGAGCTGGGTAGTATTTGGGCTTGAGGGGTTTTGGATCCGGTTGTAATGTTTATTATTAGGATTAGTAGTAGTAAAATCACAAGGACCTATTGTGTAATTCTGAAAAACCTTAGGGACCAAATCTGTAAATCTTTGAAACTTTCTCCCAAGGGTATAAATTGTAATTTCCTAAATAATGAAGGGTGCCTGATGACTTTTCTTCAAATATTTCCTCAAAGGACCAATTTTGTATTTGTCTGAAACTTGAGGGACTAAATTCGCCATTTCTTTCAAACTTTATCTAGGGACCTTTCTTGTAACTTTAAGAATCTCTGAGGTTGAATTTGACTTTTTGAGCTTGGACTTTGACCATTTGACTTCCCCGGCTCCGGCTTTTGACACTTTCCATTCTCGTGCTCGTTTTTGTCGGTTTTGGTGTCGATTTTGTTCATTTTCCTCATATCCGTACCTGCACATACACAAATACAAAAACATGCATTCTCTTGGCATTTTTGGTTAGTATTTTGTGTTTTTGGTCTGAAATAAGGCCTAAAAAGGATGAGTGAATAAGCACTCATCAAAATCCCCAGACTAAGGTATTGCCGTGCCCTCACGCAATGTTATCACCTCACGCTTAAGAGATAAATAATTTCAAAACCTCTCTTTACTGACGTTGTAAAGTAGCAATGATGTTCAAAAGAGATAGTAAAATCATTTATTCTCAAAAACGCTCCGTTTTCCGATTTTTCTGAATAACAACTACAACTACTATTTTTGTACTTTTTCATTTTTATATATGTGACGGTTTGCTTTGACTTTCATTATCAATTCTTATCTGTTGATAACTTTCAGGGTCAACGAGTAGAAACACTTCTCACAGAGAAGAGACCGTACGGATAAAAATCGTCATCCTTGATTTTTCACAAGCTCCCAAACTAAGCGTAAAATCGAAATCATTGTTTATCAGAAGTTAGATGCTAACACTGCCCACAAAAGTTACTTGTGTATTACCTCTTGCCCCCAGGTCCTAAGTTTTGTATCTAAAGATTTTAATTTGTGAGAAATGAATTGCTTCATATTTTCTCGTTTCGATATTTGTTAGTCCAATAAGAGCACAAAATTTGAACGCTAAGTAGTTTCCAAACTTTCCCTCGAAAACCCCTGCATACAGAAATCGGGTCCACATGAAGGTCTCTGAGTTAACATGATTTGTAGGGGCTCCCTTTTTATTTACGACCGAGACATACCATGTTTGATACCCGAAACGGAAGCTTTTTATTAGGGAAACCTCCGAAGTCGAAGCTTGGCATTTTTGCATAATCATAAGCACTTTAATAATACTTTGGTCCTTAGTCCTTTATTCTTTTACAGTCAACGGTTTATGAGCCGCCAAGATGTAAGAGCTTTATTATGACTTTGGATTTCTATCCGCTGCTTTTTGTAGCTTTGGATTCCTCTGCCTTTTTATTTGGCTTTGGACTATTATTATTGATATTCATAATTATATGCCAAACCCCGAGTCCTACGGCCTTTACTAAGATCACAACATCGGCTGCGAACCGGCAAGATGCAATAGTCTATTTCACCGTAACACTGGCAGTACCCCTATGTGTACCAAACCGCCATATGCAGAGATTTTGTTGGGAACGAGAAAAAACTAAGTATTGCCCAAACCGTATACCCTTAATTAATCCTAGACATCTATTATATATGGGTGACGTTGCTGATGGGAACAAGGAGGCCACAAGTACCTCTCGTGGGTTTTTTAAATCCCAGTAATGCGATCTGTGTATAGCACGAAACTTCTAAATAAACTCTATCATTCCTCGATCTCCGCAAATTTAAAATCCCAAATAATGAGATCCGCGGATGCTTAGCCATAATCTTTTGATTATTTTTGTTAAGGGAGACGAGCTAGGGTTCAACACGCCCGGTCAAGTCGGAACATTTATTTCTACTCTCGCCGGTAGGAAAGTCAAAACAAGGTGTCAAAACTTATTATTCATATCATATATCATTTTTTTCGTCTTTTTTTTTTTTTTTTTTTTTTTTTTTTTTTTTTTTTTTTTTGCTTATAAAGAGGTGACAAAAATTTAAAATTTTGGTGGAAAACGGAGTTGCGTAAGTTAACAGCTCAGACGATGGTACAGATCAAATCGAATCGAAGATTCACCCCCCCCCCCCCAGACTAAAGTGAAACATTGTCCTCAATGTTTTAAGGGTACGGGTAATCCTACGTAAAATCTAAGGCCGTATATTAAGTATGCCAAGAGATAAACGTTAGTCGATAAGATTTTGGATATGGTGAATTTCCGAAAGAGCAGCGAAGGATGAGACTCGAGTGGAGAGAACGACAAACCACGAGCACGAGAGTCCTCAAACTTCGGGGAAATTCCTGAACATTCAAAAACAACCACGAAAACACGAGTTTGGAAAGGGTCGCCCCCCTCACGTCACGTTACTTTAAGAAAATAGAAATAAAGAAAATGAAAAAGGATAAGCATGGGGTGCCTCCCACGAAGCGCTTGTTTTTGATCACCGAGTCACATGAGCTTGACTCGATCCCCGAATTTAATCGTCCTTGGGGAAAGTTTGGAGATCCGGAACAACCATGGGTGGTATGTCCCCTCCGAAGTAATGTTTAACACGATGACCATTCACCTTAAAATTGGGACCATTAGGTTGAGAAAGTTCAACGGTTCCATAAGGAAATACTTGGGTAATGGTGAATGGTCCAGACCAACGGGTTTTTAACTTGCCCGAGAAAATCTTTAATCGAGAATTGAAAAGAAGGACTCGGTCACCAACAGTGAAGACGCGATCTTTAATTTTAGCATCGTGAATCCTCTTTGTCTTCTCTTTGTAGATCAAAGAATTCTCATAGGCCTGATCACGAAGCTCGACTAATTCATTCAATTGAACTTTTCGGTGATCACCCGCGGTTTGAAGGTCAAAATTAGCATGTTTCAAGGCCCAGTAGGCCTTGTGCTTAAGTTCAAAGGGCAAATGGCAGGCCTTCCCGTAAACCAGCTTGTATGGAGTGCACCCAATGGGTGTTTTGTAAGCTGTACGGAAGGCCCAAAGTGCATCATCTAACTTATCAGCCCATGAAGCACGATGTTCACCTACGGTCCTTTCTAAAATACGTTTCAAGCCACGATTGGAAACCTCAACTTGACCACTCGTCTGTGGATGATATGCCGTAGAAAGACGATGTGTGACACCATATTTGAGCATAACTTTAGCGAATTGGTCGTTATAGAAATGGGTCCCACGATCGCTTATAATAGCACGAGGTGCACCAAATCGGGCGAAGAGACTTTTGAGAAATTTCACTACAACTCGGGCGTCATTGGTGGGTAGCGCCTTCGCTTCGACCCATTTAGACAAGTAATCGACGGCCACGAGTATATATTTGTTACCACGAGAAGACGGGAATGGACCCATGAAATCGATCCCCCAGACGTCAAAAATTTCACAGACTTGGATGGCATTTTGAGGCATCTCGTCCTTCTGAGAAATTTTTCCTTGACACTGGCAAGAATCACATGATTTAACCAACTCATGAGCATCCCGGTAAATCGTCGGCCAGTAGAAGCCGGAATCAAAAACTTTCTTAGTGGTGAAGTTGGCACCATGATGTCCCCCCGTGGGTCCATTGTGGCATGCCATAAGAATTTCAGCGGCTTCTTTGCCGTGAACGCACAGCCGGATCACTTGATCCGCACATATCTTAAACAAGTAGGGATCATCCCAGAAATAATGCTTAACATCTTTGAAGAATTTTTTCTTCTGCTGGAACGACATCCCTTTCCGGATAAAATTCCCCGCATGGTAATTCGCAAAGTCGGCGAACCATGGGGTACTAGAATCACAATGTGATAAACTCCCTAGTGTCTCGAGAGGAAAAGCTTCGTTAATCTCCTTGTTCTCGAAAACACTTTGGTGGGGATTCTCTAAACGTGACAGGTGATCAGTAGCAAGGTTCTCAGCTCCCTCTTTATCTCGAATTTCAACATTGAATTCTTGAAGGAGAAGAACCCACCGCATCAAGCGTGGCTTAGCATCTTGCTTTGCCATAAGTTACTTAAGAGCCGAATGATCAGTATACACTATGCATTTCTTTAAAAGCAAATAAGGTCGAAACTTTTCAAAAGCGTAAATGACGGCTAACATTTCTTTCTCAGTAGTCGTATAATGGTATTGATCGTCGGTCATTGTTTTACTGGCATAGTGTATCGGCTGAAAATGCTTAGACTTGCGTTGCCCCAGGACTGCACCAATGGCATAATTGCTAGCATCGCACATTAGCTCAAAAGGCAAGTCCCAATCGGGGGCAACTAAGATGGGAGCCTCCGTTAACTTCTTTTTAAGAATATTGAATGCTTCGATGTATTCATTTGAGAAGATAAACGGAGCATCTTTTTCAAGCAAGTGGGTCAGAGGCCGGGCTATCTTAGAAAAGTCTTGAATGAAACGTCGGTAAAAGCCGGCATGACCGAGAAAACTTCTAATTCCTTTAACGGTCGTAGGATGAGGTAATTTTGCAATCACGTCGACTTTAGCTCTATCGACCTCAATCCCGGATTTCGATATCTTATGGCCGAGGACAATGCCCTCTTTGACCATGAAATGACATTTCTCCCAATTTAGAACCAAGTTGGTGTCTTCACACCATTTCAGCATATTTTCTAAATGGGAGAGGCACGAAGTGAAAGAATTTCCATAAACCGATAAATCATCCATGAAAACTTCCATGGTTTTCTCGATCATGTCCGAGAATATCGACATCATACACCTTTGGAACGTGCCTGGAGCATTGCATAAGCCGAAAGGAATACGACGATAGGCAAACGTACCATAAGGGCAAGTAAAGGTAGTCTTTTCCTGGTCCGGAGGGTCAATTGGTATTTGAAAATAGCCGGAAAATCCATCAAGAAAACAATAGAACTCATTTCCCGCTAGGCGTTCTAGCATTTGATCCATAAATTGAAGTGGGAAATGGTCCTTACGAGTTGCATCATTCAATTTACGATAATCAATACAAACTCTCCATCCGGTAACAAGACGTGTCAGAATCAATTCATTATCTTCATTTGTTACGACGGTCATTCCACCTTTCTTCGGTACACAGTGGACCGGGCTAACCCAGGAGCTATCCGAGATTGGATAAATCATTCCGGCATCGAGGAGTTTGATAACTTCCTTTTTGATAACCTCATGAATTTTCGGGTTAACCCGTCGTTGTTGCTGAACGGACGGCTTGTAATTGTCTTCAAGTAAGATCTTATGCGTGCAAAAACGAGGGTCGATACCCTTAATATCAGAAATTTGCCAAGCGATGGCACTCTTATGCTTCCTGAGCACATCTAAGAGACGTTTCTTCTCCTCATCTTTAAGATCTTTAGAAATTATGACGGGAAGTTTGTCGGTTCTTTCCAAAAATGCGTATTCGAGATGAGGAGGTAAATCCTTGAGCTCGGGCTCCGAAGGATTCTCAGTAGACGGCTTAACTTCTTTAACGTCGGCCATTTTAAGGTCAAGCGGAGGGAGGGACGGATTGGGATCTTCATTTAACAATTTCTCAATCAAAAGAACATCTCCCTCCGGATCACAATCGGAATGATCAATTTCCGGTGAAATCGAATCATTAACAAGAAAGGCCTCGATCTCTTCCAAGATGAAATCACTTCCCTCAAACGGAGTAAGGGAAGGGGAAGGATCGGAAATTATTGGTTCAGAAGAATGAGTGGGATTGCCACTCGAAGCATGTTCGGTAAAACCAAGTAACTCTTGAGCGTACTCCTCCGTAACTTTGTCGATAACGTCGACTCGGTTAACGGAATATTTGTCAGACTCGGAGGAGTACCTCGCGGTTTGATCCAAATTAAAAGTTTCGGCTTCGGTACCAACGCGTAAGGTAATTTCTTCATTGAAAACATCAATCAAAGAACGGCCAGTCCTTAGGAAACCTCTCCCGAGAATGAGAGGTACCCGCGGATCAGCATCAAAATCAACAACGACAAAATCGGCAGGGAAATGGAATTTTCCCACATTAACGAAGACATCCTCGGCTATTCCCATCGGGCGGGAAGTAGTTCGGTCGGCTAGCTCGAGGGTCATGCAGGTCGGAGTTAATTCGGGTAAAGACAACTTCTTCCAAATAGATAACGACATTAGGTTAATGCTAGCGCCAAGATCGGCCAAGGCGAAGCATTGAACCATCCCAGGAAAATTACACGGAATGAGAAATCGTCCGGGGTCTTCAAGCTTTTCGGGAAGCTTTTTGAGGATAACCGCTGAGCAATTCTCATTCATCTGGGTTCGTGATATCTCAAACAATTTCTCTTTATTATTCAAAAGACCTTTTAGCATAGAAGCAAATTTAGGCATTAAAAGTATAGCATCCGCGAGACTTATGTCAAAGTGTAATTCTTGAAAAATCTGATAAAACTTTTCCATCTGGTTTTTATCTTTCTCACGGAGCTTTTGTTCATTTAAACGTGACGGATAAGGCAAGTTTGTTTTGACGGGAGTTTCTTTCTCAGTTTCGTTAACAACTTTATCTTTTCCTTTGGACGTTGGGACCACCGGAGGTTGGATGTTCTCGGTCCTTCCATTATTACTAGGAATTTCCATATCCGTTGTCGCCTCGGTTTCACGGTCGACTACCTTTGGAGGTAGAGAAGAAGAGGTAGTCGGAGCCATTGGTCCATCGATTATAACACCACTCCTAGTCGTGATCGCCTTAGCATCGCCCCTCGGGTTAGCGATCATGTTGCTTGGAAGAGTACCCGAACCCGAGGGTCGATCATTTAAAGACTTCTTCAATTCGGACATTTGATTGATTAACATTTTATTCATTTCCTCTTGACTTTTCATAAACTGCTTGAGTAATTCATCCGAAGACGACTGATTCACAACTGGATTTTGAAAATTTTGACCACGATTGTTGTTATTGAAACCTTGATTCTGAAAATTCTGATTTCCATGATTATAATTCCCATGATTAGCATTTTGAAAATTTCCATGAAAATTCCCTTGATTCGGGCCTTGATTATAATTTCCCCGATTTTGATTTTGAAAACCATGATTTTGATTCTGAAAACCATTGTTCATCCGATTTTGATTAACATTGTGATTGAATTGATGATTTCGGTTTTGCACATTTTGATTAACTTGATTGACTTGATTAACTTGAGTCGGTTGATTGAAACCGGGTGGTCCAACATAATGGTTCGAACGGTAGCTAAGAAGATTTCGGTCACCCTGTGGTTGGTATCCGTTACCGCCCATATTGTAGGTTCCTGAAGTAGCATACACATTCTCATGAGTGTAGCCACCGGTGGCTTGGCACTCAAAATACGAATGAGGACCACCACAAGTCTTACAAACATTGTTGACCATATTGACTTGATGGTTTTTGACTTGATTCTGATTCTGAGACGTTTGGTGCATTCGTAAAACAGCAGTCGACAAATCATCGAGTTTCTTAGTAATTGCGGCTATTTCAGAATTAGACGTAGAAGAATTGTGAGCAACGGTTGTTCTTGACTCATTCCTCTCGGCAGAGGAATCCCAGTAATTGTAATGAGCAGTCATATTCTCAATAAGTTCGTAGCAATCTTCAGGACGTCGTTTCATAAAAGTTCCACCCGCAGCTGCATTGATCGTGTCCCGATGTCGCAAAGTCAAACCATTGTAAAACGTATCAATAATCGTAACAAGAAGCATGTTATGGTTTGGACATCGATCAATAGCAAGCTTATAGCGTTCCCAAGCTTCGAATAAAGATTCGTCGGGAAGCTGACGGAAATTGCTAATATCGTTTTGAAGTTTCGTCTCCATCGATGGTGGAAAATATTTTGCCAAGAACTTCGATACCATTTCTTCGAAGGTATGAATCGAGTTCTTGGGAAGACGATCAAACCAAGCTGTGGCATGATGTGTAAGAGAATAGGGGAAGAGAGAAAGACGAAGGGCGTCATCGGAGACCCCATGTTGTTTCATACTTTGGGTGACGGTTAAAAATTTGTCGAGATGCTTGTTGGCATCGTCACCCGGTAATCCGTGAAATTGGCATGAATTCTGGACTTGTTGAATCATGTGGTGCTTAAGTCCAAAATCCGTAGCCTCAATATTGAGAGGGGCAATCGGACCGCCTCTACCGTGCATTGTCGGTTGACACAGCTCCTCCATCGTTCGGAGATCGGGAGCTGGTGCATTTTGAACAACACCCACCGGAGGGTGTTGATTGTTGTGGTTGTTTTGTTCCATTTCCGTAATGTTAGGGAAACGAACTTTTTGTGTGTGACGTATCAAACTCTCGGGGTTCGATAATGGAGAAATAAGACGTTTAGAAGATGAACGGGTGTTCATACACCACAAAAACTCAAATTTTGAAAAATAAAAGGAAAATCAAATTTGAAAAGGAAAATCTTTTTGAATTTTTGTTTTTTATAAAGCAAAATTCAAAAGCTTATACTTTTGTTTTTCTCTTTTTCAAACGTTACGTTAATCGTAAAACGTTTCCTTTAAACCTACTCGCGACGGAACGGGAGAGAAGAATGGATCTCTCTTCAGCTTGCAATTTAATGTTAAAGCTTCCGTATTTTCCGCTTATTCGATCGTAGATTCCAAAGTAATCCGATTAGCAATTAATTTCACGCGTAGTTATATTGGGAGACTTATTTGGTTTACAACGCCCTTCCTTTAGGTCGAGTCGAGGCTGTAACTTTATTATTTTTTTTTTGGTGTTTTTCAAAACACTTTAGGAAAAGTGTTTTTGATTTTTCAATTTTTTTTTTTGGTTTTTATAGAAAATATATAAAAGGAAGGTTTTCAAAACACAATTTCAAAAAACGAAAATGAAAAATTCACTTCAAACTTCCCCGGCAGCGGCGCCAAAATTTTGATCAATATATAATATAGTATAGTATTACTCAAGAGATCCACAAAGAAATACGGATAACCCGAGGTCGTAGTCCGTGTGAAGGATGAATGGAATTTCGAATTCCCGATTCGTGAAACGTGTCGTGAAAGTGGTAAAAAGTGATTTATGTGAAATTACACTAATGAAATAGTAAATGAAGCACAATTAATCAACTAAACACGTAATTCAAGTAAGGCAACTAGAAACGTAACGTAGAATCGAAAACGTAAGCTAAAACGTAAAATAAACGTTAACGTACGAAATAAAACGCGACTTTTAAGCTACGCTACTCCTACGGACTTGGAAATAATTTTCAAAAATTAAAAATGATAAAAGAAAATTTTGAGAAAAAGAAAAATATTTTTTTGACTTTTTATTTATTTTTTATGAATTAAAAACTAATTTAACTAATTAAAAATTAAAAGAAAATGCAAATAAATTGAGAAAAATGCAAAATAAATTTCTAAAATTCTAGAATAACTAAAAATAATTTTCTAATATTTTTTTGGATTTTTCTGGGGTTTTTCTGATTTTTTTTGTATTTTTTAGTAATTAAAAAGTAATTAAAAATGATTAAAAATGAAAATTAAATAAGAAAAATAGCAAATGAGCTCAGAAAAATATGAAAATTTCAGGGAAAATCTAAAATAATATTTAAAAGCTAAGAAATATATAAAATTTGCAAAATAAGCACTGTAAGTGCTGAATGAGCTAAAACAGCTTATTTAGAAGTACTTATTAATAAGCACAGTTGACCAATTGACCTGAAACTTGACCCAAATGATTTATGAACTTATTTAAGCTTGTTGGAACAATAGTCAGACTAGAAAACACACAGAAACACAGATTTGGAACCAACTGATATGAAATAAGCACTTGTGAAATGGCAAATAAGCAAACAGTAAATGTAAAGAGCAAAAACTCAATGAGAACAGCAACCTAAGGCACAAACTAACCCAGAAAAGCCAATTATCTCAGAGTGTGATCATGAATAAACACTTGCAGCCTTAGAATGGAATGACAGAAATATGCTCCAACTACACAACTAGATAAGCTAAATAAGCATTCCTAAAAAGCTCAAGGGTTCAAACTTATGGGGGCAAATCCCTTTCTAACCAGCTGAGAACTAAAATCCAACAATATCTTTCAATTTCAAAACAAATAACCTACCTAAAATCAATCTAGAAGATGTGTTAAATCCTGATGCACAGGGCAACAACAAGCTCAGACAAGCAATTATGGCTTAATATTCCAACCAGTAAATAAGTTCCAAACCCACTTTTTCTTTTTGAAATTGATTCATATACTGCCAATCTTCTAAAATCCACAAACCAAATGAATTTCCAATTAACAATGAATGCCACAGCCACTTACAAAGTTTAGACCAAAGGCTTAGTCAGAAACTTGATTTGACTTTTTAATTTGATTGAGACTTTGACCAAAGTGAATTTTAATTTCAAAATTATGACTTAAAATGTATGAAAAGCTGTTGTACGAAATGAAATGGGCTAGATCTACAAATTATGCAACTATAATGATGAAGAGACAACCTATTTAGACTAACTATGATGCAGAAATAGAAAAACAAGAAGATTTGTGACTTTTATGCTATGCCTACTGAATTTATGACTAGTTTATATCTATTTTAACCTATATGACTAATTTTAACCAAGCACAACTTCTGAAACAGTGTTTATATCAGCAAACTCCTCAATGCCAAACACCACTTATGTGACTGTTTCAACTAAAACTCACCACAGATCCAACCAGTACCAATCCAAACTCAACCTCAATATCTGATATGATCCTAGAACCTCAGAACACCAGCAAATCACAAAATTAACAACACCAATCACAGATCTCAGATGCAATGTTACCAGATCAACAATAAAACAGTTTCAATGAAATAGTAATCCACTACTCAGAATATAAAACTATGAATAAAATACTTAAACAAACTTCAACTAATACTGAATAAGATGCAAATACTACTGCATAACAGGAATAAGCAACAACAAACAGATAAAAAAATCTACACTACTTATACTATTTTAGAGGAATTTAAAAATCACAAAACACTTACAAATCTACCTCAGCTAAACAGAGGTGGTCTCCCACACAGCCTATCTTTAGATAGGCTAACTGCTTCCTTTGTTAGCTACCTTTAATCTCCAAATAAGCTGAGCTTTTGAAATAAGCTTACACAGTTGGACTTTTATTGACTTTGGTGTTTTTGAGGTTAAAAGACAAGGAAAATTTTTTAGAAACTTTTATTAATCTGATATAAAGTGAAATTAAAGAGTAATTACTTCTAAATAAAACTTGAAATTTAAATTTGAACTATATATTTATTTTTTTATTATTTTTTATTTATTTTTTATTTTTTTATATATAAGAGAAACAGAAATAAATTGTAATGATAAACAAACTAACACTAAAAAAGAAGCAATTAAATGAAATTGAAATAATGAGACAATTAATTGAAAGTAAATTTTATTAAAATAAAAGCTTAGTACAAAGAAATAACAGAAAATACAATAAACTTAATTCAAAACCTACACACATCGATACATGAAGGAGGGGGTTGATGAGATGAAAAATGATCCGTTTTTAGGGGGTCATTTAAGCCCGAATTCGAATTTATTTGATCAAATATTGCCCTAAATCGTCCCTTTTGTGATTTTAGGTACTTTGGGAGAGAAATCTGGAAAAGGAAGCAATTCGGACGTTTTTGGAGCATAAAAGTGAAGAAAACACCAAAGTCGTAATTTTCCATGCTGGGAACAGTAGGTGACGGCGTCAAGAGCAACACCTTGACGGCGTCAAGAGCAAATTTCATGAATTTCCATGACTACCCAGAACAGATTTGATGGCGTCACGTAGGAAGGGCGTCAAGAGTAAAAGAGTCATGACGGCCTGGAAGTGTATAAGTCTTGACGGCGTCAGAAGTAGATCTAGGCAGTCCGAGGAATGTTTTGGCGGCGAGGTGACGGCGTCACAAGTTTATTCTTGACGCCGTCAAGCCTATTTTTCTATTTATAGTTTTCTAATTTTTCACATTAAAAAAAAGAGAAGTTTTGGGAGAAACCCTAAGTACGATTTTGGTGTAACTTTACAGGTTTTTCAAGGGTTCCAATCCCTTGATACCTTGCATGATTAATCAAGATAAGTGTTCTTCTAATTCAATCAATATGTCTATGTGTTGGTTGTCTATATCATGTTCTTGTCTTAATTCTATCATGCTAGGCTAGATCTCTTTTGTGTTTGCTTAGATCTAATGAAACCTAGATGTTGATTATGTGTTGATTACTTGTTTATTCTTGTCTTGGATGAATGATTTATATGTTAGGCTTAAGAAAACTGGCAGATCTCCAATTGGTAACATGCTTGAACGTCTTAAGAAACATGAACCAACGCGTACTAGGTCTTTATTGGTTGTATTTAATGCATGAGCCACTGTTTACAATCCCTATAGTTGTGCTGGGCATGGTGTAGGAGGAGATAAGAGCTCATAGTTGTATGGCATATTAGAATGACTTTGTATGATCCGGATGGAGAAAAGTTTGAAAGGTCATACCATACTAAAGAAACCGATAGGAAGTTGAAACCTAAGTTTGATCCTAAAGATGTCCTCAATGAGGAACTCACCCGTGTCACGTAGTAACCCATGACCTTGAGTCTAGCTACAAGACTCGTAAATAAAGAAAAGCGCTTCTTGGGAGGCAACCCATGTTTTGTGTGATTTTATTTGATTGATTGTTATTTGTTTCCGTATGCATGCTTTATTTTTATTGTTGGTAGATCATGTTTCTAAACTAAAAAGTGGAAATACTTTACTTTGTTGTTTTGGCCTAGTCTTAACTCCACCTAAAGGTATTTTTGCAAAAGATAAGTGTAAGGGGAAACCCCAAATATGTTTTTAAGAAACAAACCGATCATGATTCTCCACAATATTAAATGAACATGTATATTCGTATTTGTTAGAGTCAAATGCTTGTATTGAGTCATAATGAAGTTTTGCAGGATTTTCCAGGAAGTAGGACCAAGTTTTTCCAGAAATTTTCCGGAAACTTAACATAAGAATTTCTGCAGGTCCATTCTAACGGCGTCAGGGGTTTACTCTTGACGGCGTCAGGAGTTAAAATCTGGAAATTTTACCGGTTTTGTTTTTCTAACGGAGTCTTATGGTTTTTGTAAATTATTAAGTTTTATAATCTCCAGGAAATCTGCAAACTTCATTCCACAAGCATTATATGTTATCTTGTTTTCTAGGATTTAGAAACTTATATAGGATGCCGCCGATTTTATGCGAGGTTGTCTTGTCTATTTTGTCAGGTTTTACAGGTTATGTATGACAAGAAGATGATTTATATTCTGGAAGGGAAGCTTTGATTGTTCATCTTCTTGGAGGAAGATTTAACCTGGCCATCCTATTATCCATACCGAGCGAATCAGGGGAGTATTTGATTTCATTCTTTTTACTTATTTCACTTTTACATTCTTTACTTGAACATTGGGGATAATGTTCATCTTAAGTGTAAGGGGAGGGTAAAAAGATGATACCTTACATATGCACTTTCGCTTGAGTTTGTTTTTGTTTAATGGTAGATGTGTAATAAAACTATGAGAAATACTTGTTAGTGCAATTTTAGCGCCAAATTTAAATTTTTTTACAACATTTAGGAGTGAAACTTTAGCCATAGCAAGCGTCTCATGGATAGGAGATTGTATGATTAGCACATAACCGTATATTCAGAAAAATTTTCCACCCAAATATGTGAGGTTCGCCTTTAGATTTGATAGGAAAAGCATTTACTATTAGTGCTTATGAGTGTACCGGTAGCATTTAGATTCTAGAACTTGCGTTAGTGATGCATCCCGAGACCGCTAGTGAGACTACATTCGTGTGGTAGGATTTACTACATGATAAGAGGCATTAGGATTACCCTTGTGTTAAACCCGTATCATAATTACTTGACCATTTAAGTCATATTACTTGGCTAGTTAAGTCAACTAATTTTTCCCACACCTTTAGCGTTGTACTCATTTTTAGTACACGAAACCCCTAGTACACCCCTCCGAGCCTATCTTTTCGTTTCTAACTTTAAGCATTTTACTTAAAGGAAGAATTTGTTACACCCCACTTAAATGTACAACCAAATCGCCTTAGCCTTCCGTGTATGCGCTCATTTTTAGTGCATTATTGTTATTTGTTAAACCCTAAGTTAACTTTCTAATTGATTACATGATTGCTAAGTCGAGTCATATCCTTGTACATATTGTTTTGGGACGATTGGGACTCATGGGTAAAGTACTTATTTATGGAGTAATGGGGAAGAACATCATTTTATTACCCCCATATGTACGTAATCTTAAAAGTGCTCCAAGTGTTTTGATTTTCTTAATTCGAGTCACTAGAATAGTTGATTGTAAAGTATGTAAAAATTCAAGTGTAAGGGGAATGCTCAATTCCCTATGATGTATTATTTTGGATGGTAGGGTAAGAGTGTATGCAAAAAAAAAAAAAAAAACATACGGACTACCATCCCTTTTCATTCTATGTTCATTTTATGTTTTTGTTATTTTTCATTTATTAGCTTAAGTCGAGTCTAGTCTTGGCTTAGCAACGCCACATTGTACATGTAATTAACCAAGATTGTTAACTCGCCACCAGTAAAACTTCCTTTATCCAACAAAACCGTGCATTTCATATCCCTACACCTAACGTTACAGCCCTTTAAAAGACCTCTTTGATAGTTTATCCTAGGTGCTTACGCCATGTGGTGGAGGTTTGATCCTTTCCCAAGCCTATGGTAATCTATTTTGCTATGACAGGTAGTGAGAGATATCTTCCGTTTCCATATTGTAATTTATACTTTATTACACCCGAGAGATGTGAGTATCTAAACACTATTTGTGAGGTGCTTGTGTATGACCTCCGTGCTTGTCTATTGGTCTTTAGTTGAACGATTATTTATTGTAATTACTTTTATATTAGTGTTAAATGACCCCTAACTTGTATTTTGATTAGAATAAAAGCGCATTTTCTTGAGGACAAGCAAATCTCAAGTGTAAGGGTATATGATGAGGCGAAAAATGATCCGTTTTTAGGGGGTCATTTAAGCCCGAATTCGAATTTATTTGATCAAATATTGCCCTAAATCGTCCCTTTTGTGATTTTAGGTACTTTGGGAGAGAAATCTGGAAAAGGAAGCAATTCGGACGTTTTTGGAGCATAAAAGTGAAGAAAACACCAAAGTCGTAATTTTCCATGCTGGGAACAGTAGGTGACGGCGTCAAGAGCAACACCTTGACGGCGTCAAGAGCAAATTTCATGAATTTCCATGACTACCCAGAACAGATTTGACGGCGTCACGTAGGAAGGGCGTCAAGAGTAAAAGAGTCATGACGGCCTGGAAGTGTATAAGTCTTGACGGCGTCAGAAGTAGATCTAGGCAGTCCAAGGAATGTTTTGGCAGCGAGGTGACGGCGTCACAAGTTTATTCTTGACGCCGTCAAACCTATTTTTCTATATATAGTTTTCTAATTTTTCACATTAAAAAAAAGAGAAGTTTTGGGAGAAACCCTAAGTACGATTTTGGTGTAACTTTACAGGTTTTTCAAGGGTTCCAACCCCTTGATACCTTGCATGATTAATCAAGATAAGTGTTCTTCTAATTCAATCAATATGTCTATGTGTTGGTTGTCTATATCATGTTCTTGTCTTAATTCTATCATGCTAGGCTAGATCTCTTTTGTGTTTGCTTAGATCTAATGAAACCTAGATGTTGATTATGTGTTGATTACTTGTTTATTCTTGTCTTGGATGAATGATTTATATGTTAGGCTTAAGAAAACTGGCAGATCTCCAATTGGTAACATGCTTGAACGTCTTAAGAAACATGAACCAACGCGCACTAGGTCTTTATTGGTTGTATTTAATGCATGAGCCACTGTTTACAATCCCTATAGTTGTGCTGGGCATGGTGTAGGAGGAGATAAGAGCTCATAGAATTGGGGAGTTATGTGTGCCACCCCATGAATGGTATTAAGGAATACGATCCGTCATTCATGCAATTATAACAAGTAATTAACGTGTAAAAGATATCTAGGGAGTAGTGAAATCTAAGTAAACACATTTTCTCCAATTACTGCTCACAACCTTAGTATAAATTAGTTTACTTTCATTTTTAGTATTTTATTTTGATTGCATCTTAGTATTGGGATAGTTGAATAGCAACTAATTCCGCCCACTCTTCCAAAACCCGAGATTTTTACTTGCTTTCTAAAAAATATAAAAACACAAAAATAATCATCCCTCACCTTTAGAACTAGTATTTAGGTTTTCTAATCCTAGCGACACTATTCCTAAGCTGAACGATCAATCCCCCGGTACTTGTCACTATACTATACTACAACGATCAGGAACACTGCCTGGTGGGGGTTGTAAGCTTCTCGAGATCCCTCGAGAGGTAAAACCTGTTGCGATTCCCACGCATCAGGGGTATATATAGCTGCTGAGGAGAGAGCTTGTGAAGGTTCTAGGCTGCCAGGTCATTGATCCATGCCACCTTGTGTTTCTTTGAGTCCTATCTCGTCCCTTGATTTATCCTTGGTCCCTAAGCTTGTGATATCAACCGTAAGATTAAATGATTGATGGGATGGATCCTCTGCGTGTGCTCCTATTGGTACACGTAGCATTCCCTGACTCTCTCTGACATGTGACTGACATGTGACAATCTTTCTAGAAGCACAATGAGTGGGTAATTATTACTATGATGAGGTAATTTGGGCGTGGTGAATATTAGGGTTCTAAGGGAACAGTGATTTCTGGGTTTGTGGTAAAAAGGGGGCGGGAAAAGGGAATTGGGGGTTTTTATTATACGTGGGTGTTGACCGGGTTTTAGTTATGGGTTGACCGGGTTTTTAAAGCAGGCCGGGTTGGTGAAAGGGTGGTGGGCTGGGTAGTATTTGGGCTTGAGGGGTTTTGGATCCGGTTGTAATGTTTATTATTAGGATTAGTAGTAGTAAAATCACAAGGACCTATTGTGTAATTCTGAAAAACCTTAGGGACCAAATCTGTAAATCTTTGAAACTTTCTCCCAAGGGTATAAATTGTAATTTCCTGAATAATGAATGGTGCCTGATGACTTTTCTTCAAATATTTCCTCAAAGGACCAATTTTGTATTTGTCTGAAACTTGAGGGACTAAATTCGCCATTTCTTTCAAACTTTATCTAGGGACCTTTCTAGTAACTTTAAGAATCTCTGAGGTTGAATTTGACTTTTTGAGCTTGGACTTTGACCATTTGACTTCCCCGGCTCCGGCTTTTGACACTTTCCATTCTCGTGCTCGTTTTTGTCGGTTTTGGTGTCGATTTTGTTCATTTTCCTCATATCCGTACCTGCACATACACAAATACAAAAACATGCATTCTCTTGGCATTTTTTGTTAGTATTTTGTGTTTTTGGTCTGAAATAAGGCCTAAAAAGGATGAGTGAATAAGCACTCATCAATGGGCTATCTGTAAAATCAAAGTTGAGCAATATGGAGCTGAATAAGACCTAGAAAATAAGCTCTAAATGTGGCTACTTGGGACAACTGTGGTGCAGACCCAACAGCAGCCCTGCACAGGTGATGGGGTACTTTAGGGGCTACAAAAAAACTTGAAAGAAAAATTCCTACAAATCAAATAAAAATACAAGCATGAAGACAAGCTGGGGAATGAGCCACAAACCAAATTCTAGACCTAAGCACCTGGTGGGGAGTAATTTAAAAATGTTGGAGTGACGGGGTTTGGGGCTGCAAGCATGCTGAAACAGTTAAACCAAACACCCCTTATGTAACTGGTTATGCAATTCTAACACTACAAAAGCTGTTTTAAGCCAAAACCATTGATCAAAAAGCTAACATAAGCTGTATTAAAGCTGAACAAGCACAAATCAATAGTGAATAAGCAGTTTCAAAACTTAAATTGCATTGATATAAAATAACGATTACAGAAAACTTGATAATAAAACTGAAAATCTAAAAAAACTAGATTCTACTACTACTACTTCATACTAATTCTAATTTCCTACTGCCTTTTTTGGCTTACAAGAGGTTCTCTTTATACTAATGGAGTCTAGGGTTTCTTCTCTTTCTATCTTTTTTTGTTTCTTCTGTCTGTGTTTCTTCTGTGAGTGAAACAGCTTCAAAATTCCATTTGTGCTTCTTTGATCAAACCTCACTACTAGAAAAAGGTCTATCCTTGACTCGCATTTTATGACGCACACAATATAATGACGCGCAAAATTGTAAGTCATAAAAAAACTGTCATAAATTGTAAAATCTGAAGGCTAGACGACATGCATCTTTGTGTGTCATAAAGTTCGTTTCATATCCCAAATTTTTTAAAAAACACGGACCACAAAACTATATCTCTCTCACCTCTCCATCCCTTATCTTCATTTGTTTTTTTTACCCTAAACCTAAAACTATATCTCTCTCACCTCTCCAAGATCCGGCAGCCGCCGCTGCTGCTCCGGTCACCACCTCCGTCACTCACCGCCATCCATATCAACAAAACACCACCACACCAGCCCTTATATCACCCTTGCGAATTTATTTATGAGGTGCACGCGCCATCACCTCTAGCTACTTCTGGTTACCCCTTTTCACACCGCCGTTTGCCACCGATCAAGAGGGAGACTCCAACGGTTCATTTTCATCAGGTTTGGAGCGAGGGTTTGCATCTAGGGATTTGTTTGTTCGTGTGGTGAAGCCGCCACCACCACCGACACAAGGTATGGATTACTTTTTTATTTTTGCTAATAGTTATTATGTCGATGGTGCCTACTTCAGGGTGTGCTCTAACTATAGTTTCTTTGTATCTGGTGCAGGGTTCATCCAGGTCTCCAAAGGATAGTTCTTTCTCTAAGAGAATCCCAAAATCGAGTGCTATCAAAGTGATTGACTTTGGCAGTACTACATATGACCGTCAGGATCAGAGCTACATAGTGTCTACTCGTCATTATCGTGCTCCAGAAGTCATATTAGGTACCGGTTCTATCTATATGTTAATGCATGATTGTATTTGTCACCTTTATTTTTTGTTTGATAACTGTGTTTGCTCAGAACTTACTAAACTTTTGTTTTATTTAGGCCATGGATGGAGCTATCCATGTGATATATGGAGTGTTGGTTGCATTCTGGTGGAGCTTTGCTAAATAAGTTTGATCTTGATTTTGTGTTAGTTTTGGTGATTTTGTTTCTTGGGCTCTTGGCTTATGCTCAACTGTATTTCTTTTTGGATAGGGTGAGGCTTTGTTCCAAACACACGAGAACTTGGAACATCTTGCTATGATGGAGAGGGTCCTTGGCCCATTGCCGTCACACATGTTGAAGAAAGCAGAGTACGTGATCTTTCTGTATCATTATCAATCTGAACCCATGTCACACCCCGCCACGGCGGAAACGCGCGGGTGTAACTTCATGGATATCATCACAACACCTGGTGTCAACATAGAGAACAACTACATGCACAAAAATAAAGCAATGTACCAACACACAGTATTGTAACAATACCCCAAAATAAAATAACCAAAACAAAACATAAAATCCAAACATAGAGGATAAATCACTTCCAATGCAACTAAGGTCTCGACTATCCACATCCTTCTATCTTATCCTTAGAAAGCTCACCTGAAAATGATGCTTAAAACGTCAACATAATGTTGGTGAGATTC
>JARVZY010000462.1:0-76811 GCA_030686995.1 Artemisia argyi
TCTATATCTTGTTCTTGTCTTAATTCCATCATGCTAGGCTAGATCTATCTTGTGTTTGCTTGGATCTAATGAAACCTAGATGTTGATTATATGTTGATTACTTGTTTATAGTTTGTTTTGGATGAATGATTTATATGTTAGGCTTAAGAAAACTGGCAGATCTCCAATTAGTAACATGCTTGAACGTCTTAAGAAACATGAACCGACGCGCACTAGGTCTTTATTGGTTGTATTTAATGCATGAGCCACTGTTTATAATCCCTATGGTTGTGCTGGGCATGGTATAGGAGGAGATAAGAGCTCATAGAATTTGGGAGTTAAGTGTGCCACCCCATGAATAGTATTAAGGAATACGATCCGTCATCCATGCAATTATAACAAGTAATTAACGTGTAAAAGATGTATAGGGAGTAGTGAAATATAAGTAAACACATTTTCTCCATTTACTGCTCACAACTTTAGTATAATTTAGTTTATTTTCATTTCTAGTATTTTATTTTGATTGCATCTTTAGTATTGGGTTAGTTGATTAGCAACTAATTCCGCCCAAATCCTTCAAACCCGAGATTTTTACTTGCTTTCTAAAAAACTATAAAATACTAAAATAATCATCCCTCACCTTTAGAACTAGTATTTAGGTTTTCTAATCCTAGCGACACTATTCCTAAGCTGAACGATCAATCCCCCGGTACTTGTCACTATACTATACTACAACGATCAGGTACACTGCCTGGTGGGGGTTGTAAGCTTCTCAAGATCCCTTGAGAGGTAAAGCCTGGTGCAATTCCCACACATCAGTTTACTTAGATTTCACTACTCCCTAGCTATCTTTTACCAATTGATTAGTTTGTAACAATTGCATGGATGACAGGTTATATTCCTTAATACCATTCGTAGGGCCGTGTACGATCTTCCCTAACTCTATAAGCTTATACCTCTTCCTATGCCGAGCCGACTACTAGCTCCTAACATGGCCTCATTAGTAGTTACCTATGCATTAAATATAACCAACTTATCATAGTAGACCTCGATCATGTTTCTTAAGACGTTCAAGCAAGTTACCAATTGGAAGTCTGCCAGTTTTCTTAAGCCTAACATCGAAATCATTCATCCACAACAATTATAAACAAACAACCAACCAATAATCAATATCAAAGTTTCATTACATCCAAGCAAACACAAAGAAAACCTAGCCTAGCATGTTAAAGAGAAGACAAGCATAAGATATAATCAAACAACACATAGACATATTGAATGATTGTTGGAAAACTTATCTTCAATTAAGCATGGATGAAACAAGGGTTTGAAACCCTCAAAAATACAGTAAAATTCGTCTAGGGTTTTCTCCTCTCAAAGTTGCACATAATGAATGAAAAATCAAAAACTATATATAGAATTATGGGTCTCACGGCGTCAAGAGTAAGGTCTGACTTCGTCAACTTGCCGCCAAAAAATATCATCGTATTGCCTAAATCCACTTCTGACGTCGTCATGTGTAAACTTGGTCTTGGCCGTTACATGCAAATTACTCTTGATGGCCTTGGTGACGCCGTCATGTACAATTCTTCAAAAACTTCTCTGGCGCGTCACGTGTAACTTGATTTATCCACCTCTTTGTCAAAGGGTGACGGCGTCACATGCATATCCTGATGCCGTCAGCTACAATTTTCAGCATGATTTTGAGACTTTGTCGTTTTCTTCACTTTTTCGCTCCAAAAACATCCAAAATGCTTCCTTTTCCAAATTTTCTCTCAAAAGTACCTAAAATGACAAAAGGAACGATTTAGGGCAATATTTGATCAAATAATCTCGACTTTGGGCTTAAATGACCCCCAAAAAGCAGTACACTTTTCGTTTCATCAAATACCCTTACGCTTGAGATTTGCTTGTCCTCAAGCAAACGCGCTTTTATTCTAATCAAAATACAAGTGAGATGTGACTCTTTTGGGTCTGACTGATATCTTGCATATAGGCATACTACAAACTGAATATCAGGCGTTGTGGCAAGGAAATACATTAGTGATCCTATCATCCCTCTGAACAAGGTTTGATTCACTGATTTACCAGCAAGATCAGGACCTAGGTTGTTTGGAGGAACCATTAGAGTTTTCACTGAAGCACAATCACTGAGTTCATACTTTTTTAGTGTGTTCTTGATGTACTTCTCTTGACTGATGGAAGTTCCCATATCAGTTTGTTTGATTTGATGTCCAAGGAAGTATGCGAGTTCTCCTATCATGCTCATCTCAAATTTCTTTGTCATCAGTTTCTCAAACTGCTTGCAAAGTCTATAACTTTTTGAGCCAAATATGATGTCATCAACATACACTTGGACTAAGATCACATCATCGTTTATCCTATAGATAAACAATGTGTTGTCTATCTTTCCTCTGACAAATTAGTTTTGGATCAGGAAGACTGAGAGAGTTTCATACCTTGCCCTGGGAGCTTGTTTCAGTCCATAAAGGGCTTTGTCAAGCTTGCAGACATGGTTGGGGAACTCATGGCTTTCAAATCCAGGATGTTGTTGGAGATAAACTTCCTCTTTAAGTTTACCATTCAGGAATGCACTCTTGACATCCATTTGGTAAACCTTGAAATTTATGTTGGTTGATAGGGAAGGAAGATCCTGATGGCTTCCATTCTAGCAACATGGGCAAATGCTTCTACATAGTCAATGCCTTCCTGTTGATTGTAGCCTTTGGCAACAAGTCTAGCCTTGTTTTTAATGACAATGCCATTTTCATCAATTTTGTTTTTGAACACCCATTTCATGCCAATGACATAAACACCCTGGGGCATTCAACTAAAGTCATGACTTTGTTTCTATCAAACTGTTCCAATTCATCTCTCATGGCCTGAACCCAACTTTCATATTTCAGGGCTTCTTTGACATTCTTAGGTTTAATGTCAGAGAGAAAGTCTACATAGATACATACATTGGTTGAGGATGCCTTGAGTTTAGCAGCCATGCTTCTAGTAAGCATCCCTTCAGTGGGCTCACCAATGTTGTTCACAAGTTCAATTGTTTTGGACTTAGTGCAGCTATCCTGAGGTCTAGGATAAGAGTTAGAACTAGTAGAAGCTTGATTTGGAGGATTGGGTTCAATCACTAGAGCTTGAGGTGCTTCAAGATTTTGATCTTCAGTGACCTCAATGTGAACAATTTGATCAGAGGGTTCTGAACAGTTGGTTCAGTGGGTGTTGTCTCATTAGAGACTTGTTGAGCTTCTATGAACTCACTGTTGGTTGGTTGAGGTAGATTGTGAGGAATGATGTAGTATGAGATATCTGCATCAGCTTGGTATTGAGTAGAGGGATTATTCTCAGGGTTATACTCATCAGGAGGATATCTTGATGAGTCATCAATGCCAATTTCCTCTACTGAGGAGTTGGAGAACCTGATGGATTCAGTGCTCTCATCAACAATTATGTGATAGGTTTCCTCAGTTTGCTGTCTCCTTATGTTGAACACCCTGAAGGCCTTGGAGACAAGAGAGTATCCTAGGAAGTATCCATCATCAGCTTTGGCATCAAATTTACCTAAGTGATCCTTGTGTTTATGAATAAACATAGGACACCCAAATACATGAAAGTAGCTGATATCAGGAATCCTCCCTTTGAATATCTCATAAGTGGTCTTATTGTGTCTTTTCACAATAATGGACCTATTTTAATAATAGCAAGCTGTCTTGACTGCCTCAGTCCAAAAAGTGTTTGGAGAGGACTGAGCTATCCAATATTGTTCTTGCCCCCTCAATGAGTGTCCCGTTCTTCCTTTCAGCTACTCCATTTTGTTTAGGAGTATAGGGAGAAGAGAAGTTCTGAAAAACGCCTTTCTCATTACTAAAACACTCAAGATCATGGTTTCTGAATTCAGTACCATTGTCAGTTCTAATTTGTTTAACTTTGACATCATTTTGATTTTCAATGATCCTGACAAAGGACATGATTGTATCAGCTACCTGACTCTTTTTGGTCAGGAAGTAAACCCAAGTGTATCTTGAATATTCATCCACAATGACCATAGTATATTTCTCATGATTAATAGACATTGGATTGACAGGTGATGAGTGTGTAAATACTCATCATTTTTACCTATTCTGAGTTGTCAAAACATCTAAAAACACTCAAAATTGCATCAAAATAATGAAAATATCCCAGGAATGTGTTTTATATGTTTCAGATGCAAAATAATCAAAAACAGATGAAAAATAAACAAAGTTTGTATAATTGGCAGTTTCAGTCCCTCATCTTTCAAAAAGTTGTCAAATCTAGTCCCTGGCTATTCTAAAAGCTTGAAAAAGTCACCAAAGGTCCTTTTAAATCACAAAATGACATATTTAGTCCTTTGGTACAAAGTTTCATAAAATTGCAAGCTTAGTCCCTCAACTTTGAAAATTGACACAAATGGTCCCTGGGATATTAAAACTTTGAGAAAAACAAATTTTGTCCTTGTACTTCTCATCTATGGCAGGAATGGTCCTTGGTTGAAAATTTTGGTGAAATTACATGTTTGGTCCCGGAAGTTTGCAAGTTTGGTAGTTTTAGTCCCTGGAAAAGTCAAAAGTGGAATTTATCATCATGGTCCTTGGGATATTGAAAATTGGCAGAAAACATCCTTGTAATACTTTGGGAAAGTTTCAACTCAGGTCCTTGAATTTTCAGCTAATTGCAAAATTGGTCCCTGTACCTATTTAAATACCAAACGGACCATTGATATTATTTACCCAAAACCAACCAAACACCCTCACTAGCCCACACTTACCCCAAGCCCATTTCCACAGCCCAACTCCTATCTCCCCTTTTGATATTAAAAACTCCAGGGTCAAACGTGGTCAAAACCACCACCCTCACCTCCCCAAAACCACTCATCCTCTCCAATACCGCCCTGCAAAACCCCCTTCACTTGCCCATCACCTCACACCGCCCACTCCACCATGTATACCTAGCAGGACAACCATAATAAATGCACCCCCTCCCCTTTTGGTTTATCAGAGCAATTTGCTCTTTTCCCTTTTGGCGCGAAAAAGTTTTAAACGGCTAGGATCATGTACAGAAATCTAACAGTTCAAGATTAGATTGGGAAAAGTTTAGTGGGACCCCAAAAGCTCAAAAGCTCAAGTATAAAAGGCAGAGGAAGTAAGAAGAAGGAGTTAGTCCATGTTTTAGCTTAATTTTAATCGTATAAGTGTAGTATGGTATTTTAGTAAAATCAAAAGCTTCTAAGCATTGTAATAGTTAATTTAGTTGTAATATAAACTATTTCAAGTAATAAATTTCAAGTTTCAGTTACTATTCTAGTTTATGCAGTTTTTATTTTTATTTCAAAATCTCCAATTAAGCTTTATTGTTATTTGTGTTTATGTTATGGACTTGTAGGATCACTTAAGCTCCCAGAAGCTCACTGAAGCTTTTAGAAACTCTTAAAAGATAGTAGAATCATAAAACAAGAAAAATAAAAAATCAGAAAAATAAAGAAAAAAATTAAAAAGTTGCAGGTTGAAGATGGTAGATTGCTGGAGCATGGTAAATCTTGGATGGCCATGGGTGTAGTGGCTTGTGGAAGCCTTTAGGTGTGGTTCTTTGGTCCTGGTTCTAGTTTCTATTTAGCTTGGATGGCCTGAAGTAAGTATTTTTCTGATTTTTCCTAGTTCTGATATTCTTAGCTTATTATCTGTTTATTTAAGTTTATTTATGTGTGTTAGATCACATTAGATTGCTATTATCCTGTTTCTAGTTCTAATCTCTTGTTTGCTTTGGAAATATCACCATTATAGTCTATTTAGGAGTGTTTGGATCAGTTTGTATGACTGTCATAGTATGAGTTTTAGTGGATACCTGTTGTGTAGACATCACCCTTAGGGTCATAATAGTTTATTTATAACCTAAAAACCTATGGTCATAAGCTAAAAAGTCAAAATTGCTTTTGATCTTGTTGTTCATTCTGTTTAAAAAAGAAATAGGTTGCATAATTATACCATTAGTTGCATAAGTTGATTTCACAGCATCATTTAATCCCATATTAGCCTAGAACATCATCTCAAATCAGTTTAGATCAATCAAAATCCAGAATAGTCAAAGTGTTCATCAAATCATCAAAAGTCAAAATTTTACATCTATCATTTTGACAAATCTACCAGATCTTGCACAAGGCTCATTAGGGATTGAACATAGATAAAATTTGTGTTTCTTGGTAATTTGGCAGCTTGTTTACATATTCCAAAAAGAAAATCTTAATTTTGATTTCATTTGATTACTAATAAGCACCCTTGAACCTGGCTTGTTGAGCTTTGACCTCCCCTGTGTCACAGCTTTTGCACAACTTTCATCAGCTCACCATTAGATTGTTTGTGGACATAAGCCTTCAAACTTTGGCATTTTAGGAAGCTTGTTAGCCCAACTCAACATACCAGTTGTTATTTGTGACCCTAGTAGCTTTGCCCCTAGCCTGCTTGCCCCCACAAGCTACCCACACCACACTCAGTACACTGAGTGACCAGTGTGACTCACCCAACTTCCAAGGGATCCACAGGCTGCATCAGTGGGCCCCACAGGGTGCTTTTTGGTTCTATCAAAAGCTCACCTGGCTGGCTTGTTGGTTCCAAGCTTAATTTAAGTTTGACACCTTTGCCCCTAGATTTTCTTGGCATTTACTTTACCCACAATCCATTGAGTACTCAATGTTTGCATCAAAGTTCACAAGCTTGCCCAAACCTCATTAGTGAGCCATAAGCTCTGCTTGTTGGCTTATTGTGAAGCTTACCAGACCAGCTTTTAGGATCAACTTTCAATTTGGACCCCTGAGCTTATTTTTGGACCCCACAAGGGACCGAAGGTTCTTGATTTGGCCTGTTTGGACTGTGTAGTATTATTAAGTGCTTATTTGATTATTTGAGCTTATTATCTTGTTCACTTGTGCTTTTTAGCTTAGTCTCAGTCCCTTGGTGTTGTTAGCATCTTATTCTTTAGCTTATGTATACTGTGTAGCTTATTAATAGCTTTTGCATCATTAAAATCCAAAAATACCTTCTGTTAAGCTAAAAGGGGGTGCACATAGCTTATTTTTAAGCTATAACAAAAGTGTCTTTGTAAAAATTTCTTGTTTTTAGCTTGTTTCCATCTGTCAAAAAGAAAATCCAACAAAAAATCAAATTTAAAATTAGTGATAGCTTCTATTTAATAGATTTTATCTTTTTAATTTTCCTTTTAGCTTATTAATAAGTATTTCATCATTTTTATAATTCTCTTAATTTCCTGTCACCTTAAAGTATTTTCAAAAATTTTTTTAGATTTTTCTCTTTTGGTTTGATAATTATTAGAATTAAAAATAATTTAATTAATTAATTAGATAATATTAGTAATTAAATAGTTTTCTTAATTTTTATTTAACAACAGTAGGTTTTTATATTTTTCCTAGGTTCTATAAATCATTTAAGCTTTTTAGAAAAATAGTTTCTTAAATTCTACTGTTAATTTTCTAATTTCCTTAATTAATTTAGTTAAATTAGATTTAAATTAATAATTAAGTAAATAATTAGTAAAATAGTCTAAATATAATTTTTAGAAACTTTTTACAATTTTTTAGGATTCCTGTGATGGTTAATTAGTTTTTTAAATTTTTCTATAATTTTCTAAGTCATTTAAGTATTATTAATAATTTAAAATAATTTAATTAATATAATTAGTATTTAATTAAAAGAAAACCCACAAAAAGACAAAAACATTTGTTTTTAATTTTTATATTTTCTTTAAGTTAATTTAGAGGTTTAGAAAATAATTTTGTAAGTTTTTAGTTTAATTTGTAGCCTTTATCATTTTTAGTTTAATTTAAATTAGATTTAAATTGCTTTTTAAATAAGTTTTATTAATTAATTAGTATTTAAATATTAAAATAATCAAGTAAATAATTTCATTTTCATTTTAAATTTTCTTTTTATTTTAAGATTGAAAAAGTTTCACTTGCACCCCCTGTAGTTGTAAAATTGTTAAATCCCACTTTTCTCTGTCTATAATCTGATTTCCCATTTGTGCTTGTGTGATTACATCTGTATATCTGTTATTGTTAATATTGTTTCAAATTGTTCAAATACCAAGAAATCAGTAGCATAATCACTTCTCAATCATCTTTGGCTACTGTCCTCAGTGCCACTTATTCCTAAAACCGTTTTCAAAACACCATTGCAATCTCGCTGGGACATAATGACCCGGGGACAAAACTATACTATCCACGGAGCATTGGCCTAAGCTGTTTTTGACTTATTTGACCTTGGTCAATAATATCTGACGGCTTAGCACCAATCAAATTTTGGCGCCGTTGCCGGGGAGGTTGTTGCGTGTTTTAAAATCGTTTTAAGTTTAGTGGTTTTCAAAACCCTCCCTGTACAAATTTCACCACTTTTGTAAAAAGTTTTTTGTAAAAATATTAATCATATCAAAAAGTTCATTAACACTTTTCCTGAAGTGTTAGCAACACCAAAAAAATCAAAAACAACAAAACAAACTGTGAAGTTAAATTACTTCGTTATCTTTAAGATTACAACCTATCCAGTTGGTATAAGGTAAGTTCTGACATTAAATTGAGAACTGAAGAGAGATTCATTCTTCTCTCCCGCCAGCCTGCGAGTAATCTTAATGGAACGATTTCGGTTAACGAATCAGTTCCAAAAATATTTCCCAAAGTTTTTTGCACACACACCCAAAAGCCCAAAAACAATTTTTCTGTTAATAAATACATAAAATCTTACCACCGCAAACCAAGACAGAACACCTACCAACTGGGGTGTGGACATAATAAGTTCCCAAACTAAAGATTAAAACTTGCCATTGTATCCCTGTGAGTGGTGTACCTTTTTCAAAGAAGTCATTCACTTGTGATTATTGGTTTTAAGTTCCCTGTTGTTTTGCCTCGAATTTGTTTTGAAAAATTGTTTTTAGTGCATGCGCACTCGTTCGCACTCGTTCACAAACAAAGCGTAAAAATCAGGAAAAACGTACCCGAGCTACGTACTGTTATTGAAGAACCTAAAACAAAAATGGACGACGGGCCACCACCATCCCCTGACCCTCCCAGGGATGAGCCAGCTCCCGATCTCCGAACGATGGAGGAGTTGTGCCAGCCTACCATGCAAGGGAGGGGCGAACCTATTGCACCACTCACTATTGAGGCTACGGACTTTGGCCTCAACCACCACATGATCCAACAAGTCCAAAATTCGTGTCAATTTCACGGATTACCGGGTGACGATGCTGTTAGCATTAAAAAATATGTATTTAGAAGTGATGGTCATTCTCATACATGTAACTTTGTAATGTGTCGTAGATTACAATAGAATAGTCAACGGGCTTATGGTTTGGACTAATCTAATAGGTTATAAGTTATGTATTACAACTAGTCCATACTTAATGTAAAAGTCCAATCCATGACCAAGCCCATCCTAGCCCATTAGGGTGTTATATGTCTAACTATATAAACACCTCAAATGAGTCATTTGAGGTGTGTGCTTGTGTGTGTATTTGTGTGTGTTTTCTTAATAATATTCTCTCATTTTCCATCTCTCTAGTTAACACATATACGATCCATATAAGTCACCAAGTCACCATCTTTCTTCTTCTAATCTTTTATATTTGTGTTAAAGTTGATATATCTAAGGTCCTACAAGTGGTATCAATCGCCTCACAATGATTTAGGAGTGTTTTCTATCAAGTTTTTGCTAAAAAGTTTCGTATTTTTCATTTATACGTGTACTTTTTATTCAAAAAGTTTTGATTTTTAAACGTTTTAGTGGTAAAGTTGTTGTTTTTATTGAAGTTTTAGTGATTCTAAGTGTTTTGGGAAAGATTTGATCATTAGAAACAAGTGAAAAAGGAGTTTTTGGGTGAAAAAATCATATTTTTGAAGTTTTCTGGTCATCTTACGCGTTAGTTGGGTGAATAGTACGAATCTACAGCTGTGAACAGTACTTTCCGTCCTTTTTACGCATAAATTTTGGCCTAAAACCCTTTTCTTACGCGTAACTAAGGTCAAAACCCTTTTCTTACGCGTAACATTGGTCAAAACCCTGTTCCTACGCTTAACTTGAAAGTCTACGCGTTAAATCCTACGCGTAAGTCTATTTCTTACGCGTAAGTTTCAGAATTCTACGCATAACTTCATCAAAGGTCTTCTCTTCGTGCTACGGTGACTCAGTACTTCCCTGACTTGGATAAGTTTGTGGAATACTTCGACACGGGATATCTTTCAAGCTTGGATAAGTTTGAGAGATCAAATTGGTTGAAAAAACCTTACGCGTAACAATTTTTACGCATAAACTTTAAGTTTACGCGTAAAATCATAGTCTACGCATAAACATTACTGTTTACGCATAACTTAGATCTTACGCATAACTTACAGGTTACGCATAACATCTTACGCGTAAGATTATTCAAGGTTTACGCGTAAAATCAAGCTTTACGCGTAAGTTTTGGACTTTTGACTACCAAACTTCAAACGGCCATAACTTTTGAACCGTAACTCCGTTTTCGACGAATCAGCTGTCAAAACGACCGCGAGACTGAGAAGAAGGACACGTTGAATAATCTAAAGATCATTCAAGCCCAGCTTCGAGGCCCAAATCCACTCTGAACGGAAGTTATTGAGGTTTTAAGGTTTCAGATCAAATTTTTCACCATAAAAACTTGCATCAACTTACACTAAACACTACTCCTACTTCGTTGGAACGATCCAAGAATCAACTTTATCTATCTAGACTTCATCAATGGCTACTCAGCAAGATATTCATGCAGCCGGTGCGGAAAACCGACCTCCAATGCTTGAAAAAGGTGGATATCTCCCATGGACAAGCCGCATGCTTCGTTACATCAAAACAAAGCCTGATGGTAAACTAATGATCAACTCCATCACAAATGGTCCATTCAAGCCAAGACAAGTTCAAATTGAAGGTAATCCAAATGCAACACCTCCTACTCAACCATTTGTGCGTGAACAAACAGAAGCAGATTACACAGAGGAAGACAAGAAGCAGATCGCCGCTGATGATATGGCAATGCATTTAATCCAACTTGGATTACCACGGGAGATCTTTGCTGCGGTCGACAGCTGTGAAACTGCTTATGCTATGTGGGAACGTGTTAGAAGGATATGTCATGGAACAGAGATTGGACAACAGGATGTTGAGAACAAACTTCTTACGGAATGGGAGAATTTCACATCCACTAAAGGTGAACAGATTGAATCCTACTACACAAGGTTTTGCACTTTGATGAATGAGTTAATCAAAAACAAGTTGACACCTCGAACAATTGCAACAAACATCAAATTCATCAATAACCTTCCAGAAGAATGGGGTCGTTATGTTACAATTGTCAATCAAACAAAGGATTTACATAAGGTGAATTATGATCAACTCTATGACTTTTTGAAGCAAAACCAAGCTGAGGCTAATGAAGTAAGGAAAGAAAGATTGGCAAAGAATCATGATCCTCTCGCATTAATTGCTACTACACCAACACCTTTACCAGTGAACACTCAACAACCATCATCATCTTCCACTCACAACTACATGCAACCATCATGTATTCTACAACCAACACCGGTCTACCAACAACAGTTCTACCCACAGCAACAACAGGTTATTCCACAACAGCAATACCAACAATTCCAAGAACCAGAATTCACTGAAAATGATGAAGCTACTGCAGCATTGACCCAAGCATTTGCTTTTCTGTCAAAGGCATTCCAAGGACGCTATTCTACACCAACAAACAACAACCAAAGGATTTCATCGAACACTCGCAATAAGCAGATTGCTCAGCCGAGTTTCAATATGGGCAACGGAGGCCAAATGGTTGGAGTTTATGGGAATCAGCAAGGATATGCAACTGGAATTAACATGGGGAATCAGAATATGCTGAATGCAGGGAATCAGAATGCAGGAAATCAGTATGGTCAGTATGCAGGGAATCAGTTGGGTCAGTTTGTTGGAAATCAGAGGGGTCAGAATGTTGGTAATCAGGCAATGGGTAATCAGAATAGAAATGTTGCAGCTCCAGTAGTTGGGAATTTGGGAAATGTGAATCAGGGTAATCCGGTTAAGTGTTTCAACTGTCAGGGTGTAGGTCATATGGCAAGGAACTGTCCTACTAAGCCGAACAAGAAAGATCTAGCGTACTTGCAGAAAGCAGTGATGTTGGCACAAAAGGCAGAGGCAGGATTTCAGTTGAATGCAGAGGAGAATGATTTTATGGCTCTTATGGATGACATGGAAGATAGAGAAGATATCGATGCGAACTGCATATTCATGGCGAATCTTCAGGAGGCAAAGTATGACACAGATTCTGACACACCTCCGGTCTATGACATCAATGCAGTCTCTGAGGTATCAAACTTCAACACATGTCACAATAATGATATATTTGATATGTCTCCTCATGAGGAACAGCATTTTGAGAAGCAAGCATTCACTTATGATACATTCCTGGACACGCCAAGTAGTAGCAATACTCCTTCAGCGACTCCAGATGTGAATCATAATGGAGGCTTCGTTTCACAACATGCTGAGAATGATGAGGAAACACGTGCTTTGTTTGAATCATTATTGAATAATTGTCGTATTGAAATTGAGAATGTGAAAAAGGTCAATCGCGATGTTAAGGCCGCGAATGTTAAATTGACCGCTGAGCTTGAGAGTTACAAAGAAAACGTTAAAGCTTTTGAATTTCATAACAAAAGATTGTCTGAATTAGAAACTGGTTATCAAAATTCCGTTTCAAGGGAAAAACAATTGCAACTCAAGTTTGATACACTTGATGTTAATTCTTTCAAGAAGATAAAAGCTTTAAACGCGGAAATTTCTGAGTTACAAAACCAACTTTCTAAACAAAAATCAGCTTATACCAATCTTGAAAAAGAAAGGGACGAGTTGAAAAAGGAATTTGCAAAGAAAGAAGACAAACTTTTGGCCGAAATCGTAGAGTCAGAACACATGATTGCTCATTTAGAAGAATTGGTGGTTAAATCGGGTCAGTCAAGTCAAACAATGAAAATGATTTCAAATCAAACTAATCCGGTTTACCATACGAAACATAAAGTGGCTCTTGGTAACAACACCCCCAGTAATCTCAAGAAAGCTCAGCAAGAACAGAATGTTTTGTATAATGGTAATATGATTTACACTAAACATGATCCTCCCGTCGTTCGGGATTCTGTGCAAACGTTAGAACATGTCGAAGAGAGCATTACTAAAATGAAACAAAAGGATTTGAAACCCATTGATTACAACAAATTGAACAAACTTTCGGGAATTACTTTTGTTCCACAAAAAGAACCATCTGTGTTTTCCATAAATCGACCATTCGCAAAAATGTTTTCTAAGAAAGTAATTGTTTCCAAATCTCTTTCAAAAATGGAACAAATTTCTTCTAACAACACTTTTAATACAAGTGAGGCTAGAGAAATTTTGGATGACGTTAAAAAGAGAATTCAAGAACTTCAAAATATTGTTGCTTCTAAAACTACAATCGATATTAACAACTGGCATTCCAGTTTTCATATTGAGCAGAAAAAAGTTTTTGAAAACGAAATTACTATCCCACTGAATAACATCAGTGCGAGGGTAATTCATTTTGAACGTGCTTTCTTAAAAGAAACGGCCGACTTTGTCAAGGACCACAAATCCCTGGTAAACGAAACTAATGATACTCGTGAAAACATGAATGTTTTGGAAAACCTAAATGATTCTCTCTTCGAAGCTGTTATGACCACTGACATTATGTCCATCATTTTACAAACATATTCTGTTCAAGACGATGAAAGACTGAGAGCTGAGACCTCCGAAATTGTTTCAAAATATGAAAATGCTCTTATAAAGCTTGAAAAAGAAAATGTGTCATATTTTAAACAACTTGATCGAAAAAAGGAGGAATGCAAGTATGACAAATTGTCGTATGAGCGTGCCTTAAAGAACATGAAAGAGCAAAATGATCTTTTTAGGGCTCAGCTTGAAAGTCAAAAAGGAAAGGGTGAGGAAACTAAGTTTGCAAAACCATTGACTTCGGAGAAACCAAATGTTTCAAACACGGTTCAAAAACCAAAGATGTCAATTTCAAGGTTTGCTCCAAAAGTCGATGAGAAAAACAATTTGACAAAACCAGTCACTCCAACACCCTTGCCCAAGAAAAGTGAAAATGATAAGATTGTTGATAAAGGAAAAGCGGTTGTCGAAACACCAAAAGTGATAGCACCTGGCCTTTTTAGGATTAGTCCCACTAATGCGTCTGCCTCCACTTCTAAGACAAATGCGTGCAAAAAGGATAATTCTAAAGAGTCTAGTGATGCTAAAAAGGACAACAATATAAATCCTAACGCGTGTGCCTTACCTTCTACAGGATTAGAAAGCACCTCTAGGAGCAGCAGACTAAAGCCTAGGAGCAATACAAGGAACAATAGAGTCTCGCCTGTTTCTAAGAGTAGTTGCAAGAATAAAGTTGAAGAAGTAGAAGAACACCCTAGGAATTTATCACTTTGTAATAAGAGACATGTTTCATCTGAATGTAATGTCACAAGTACTGTTTCTAATGCATGTAATGACTCTGTTTGTTTAATATGCAAGAAATGTTTAATTAATGATGTTCATGATGAATGTGTTTCTAAGAATGTGAATGTTTCGCCTAAACAGAAGTATGTTCCAAAGGGAACTAGTGCCAGATCTAGATCTATAGAAAGATTAGTTGCACGCTTTAGGTCTACCACTAGTAGTCGAATGCCTAGGAACTACCTTAAGTTTTGTATGTGGATACCAACAGGTAGAGAGTTCACTCTTCAGGACGGTAAATTAGAAATAGCTCAAGCTAAACAAGTAGCAACTGTCTATGAGTGTGATTTAGATTTTACTCCTAACCTCATGGAACCAAATCCAAAACGGTTTCCAAATACAAACTCTTCTGTTCTTGGCAGGTTATCGAAATATGTCTTTGGATCGTTGACTCGGGTTGCTCCAAGCACATGACCGGGAATTTAAAGCTGCTGATCAATTTTTTCTGGAAATTCATGGGAACTGTACGCTTTGGAAATGATCATGTAGCAGCTATTCAGGGTTATGGAGATCTTCAGTTTGGGAATTTTTTAATCACTCGAGTTTACTACGTCGAAGGGTTGGGACACAACTTGTTTTCAGTCGGGCAGTTTTGTGATGCTGATTTAGAAGTTGCATTCAGGAGAAACACCGTTTTTATTAGAAATTTGGTTGGTGATGATCTCTTAACTGGTAATCGTAGTACAAACTTGTATGCTATCGACATCAACCAAATGGCTTCTACATCACCAATTTGTCTTATGACAAGGGCAACCGAAACTAAGTCCTGGCTGTGGCATAGACGTTTATCCCATCTCAATTTCGACACGATCAACAAGTTAGCCAAAGACAACATCGTCACCGGACTTCCTAAGTTCAAATACACCAAGTATCATCTTTGTCCATCATGCGAACAAGGAAAAAGCAAAAGAGCATCATATAAACCCAAAACCGTACCTAGTTCGGAAGCAAGGTTACATTTGTTGCACATGGACTTATGTGGCCCAATGAGAGTTGAAAGCATTAATGGGAGGAAGTATATTCTTGTCATTGTTGATGATTATTCAAGATATACTTGGGTAAAGTTCTTGAGATCAAAAGACGAAGCACCAGGCATCATCATCACCTTTCTGAAGCGTATTCAAGTTCTACTTCAAGCTCCAGTAAGGATTATAAGAACAGACAACGGCACAGAATTCACAAATCAGGAGTTAAGAACTTACCTCGAAGATGTTGGTATTACACATCAAACATCAGTTGTTAGAACTCCACAGCAGAATGGGGTAGTTGAAAGAAGAAATCGAACTCTTGTGGAAGCTGCTCGCACAATGCTGATTTTTTCTAGTGCACCACTATTCTTATGGGCTGATGCTGTAGCCACTGCTTGCTTTACTCAAAACCGATCCCTAGTCCATCCGAGATTCAATAAAACCCCATATGAGCTAGTGAACAACCGTAAACCTGACATCTCTTACCTTCACGTGTTTGGCGCTTTGTGCTATCCGACGAATGACAGAGAAGATCTAGGGAAGTTAAAAGCTAAGGGTGATATTGGAATCTTCATTGGATATTCCGAAAACTCGAGGGCATTCAGGGTGTATAATAGAAGAACGAAAAAGATAATGGAGACGATGAATGTGAAGTTTGACGAGATTTCACAGATGGCTTCTGAGAGATACGCTCTAGAACCCGCGCTTAATCCGATGGCTTCTAATCAAAACGGATTAGGACCCGCACCAAACCAGCAGACTTCAGGACACATCAGTTCAGGACTTGTACCTCAAGGAGCTCAGTCAACAAACACAGATAAACCTTCAGAACAAGAACTGGAAAATTTCTTCGAGTTAATGTTTGATGAATATTATGGTGGAACTTCGACAAATGCATCTCCACAACATTCCACTGCACCCGCTCAAAACCATCAACCACCACCACCACCACAGGATGCATCTACCACAATCGAAGCTGAAGCACCAACTACCTCAACATCATCTACATCTACTCAAGCCACTCCAGTACTTGAAACTGAACTACCAAGAGTTGATGAGCAAAATCAAAACACAAATTTTCAAGAAGAACCAACAAATAATTCAAACAATGATGCGTTAGAAGAAGAAGAAACATTTGAAAACCCGTTTGCAACAGACTCTGCTGAATCTTCTTCAAGGTTACAAGAACCATCTAACACACATTCGTTCAACCAAAGGTACCCTTCTACGTTTCAATGGACAAAAGACCATCCGTTAGTACATGTTATTGGTGATCCTTCAATGCCAGTTCAGACGAGGAGACAACTTGCCACCGATCTCGAATTGTGCATTTACATTTGCTCAATAAGCACCAAAGTACCTAAGAACATTCGGGAAGCAATGGCAGAAAACCCATGGATTGAAGCGATGCAGGAGGAATTTCTTCAATACCTGTTACATGACAGTTGGGAACTTGTTGAACGACCACTTGATAAACGTGTTCTTGATCTCAAGTGGTTGTGGAAGAACAAACTGGATGAGGAAATGACTGTTATTCGCAACAAAGCTCGTCTCGTGGCTAAAGGATATCCACAAGAAGAAGGGATAGATTTCGAAGAATCATTCGCGCCTGTAGCTAGACTTGAAGCAGTCCGGATTTTCTTAGCCTATGCCGCTCACAAAAACATCACAGTCTATCCGATGGACATTAAGACAGCTTTCTTGAATGGAACTCTGAAAGAAGAAGTGTATGTGAGTCAGCCAGAGGGATTCGTCGACAAAGATCATCCAGACTACGTCTACAAGCTTAAGAAAGCAATTTATGGTCTAAAACAAGCTCCAAGAGCGTGGTATGACGAACTATCATCTTTCTTGCTTAAAAACAATTTCACCAAAGGAAAGGTTGATGACACCTTGTTCATCAAAAAATTCAAAGATGACATTTTGATCGTTCAAATTTACGTGGACGATATAATTTTTGGATCAACCAATCCTAACCATTCAAAACATTTTGAAAATCTCATGAAAAGCAAATTTGAAATGTCCATGATGGGGGAACTAAAATACTTTCTTGGTTTACAAATACATCAATCCCCTCGTGGAATTTTTATCAATCAAGCTAAATATACAATAGAGATTTTGAAAAAACATGGAATGGAAAATTGTGATTCTGTTGGTACTCCAATGGTCACTTCACCAAAAATAGGTGCTGATTTGTCTGGGAAACCCATTGATCCGAAGAAATATCGGAGTATGATCGGTTCTCTCATGTACCTAACTGCTAGTCGACCAGATATTCAATTTGCTGTATGTTTATTAGCACGGTTTCAGGCAAAGCCTACCGAACTTCACCTCAAAGAGGTTAAACGGATCTTTCGGTACCTACGAAGCACCATTAACATGGGACTTTGGTATCCGAAGGATTCGGAGTTTAATCTAACAGCATTTTCAGATGCAGACCATGCTGGTGATCAAGTTACAGCAAAGAGTACATCAGGTGGAGCACAATTTTTGGGTGAAAAGCTTGTAAGCTGGTCTTCAAAGAAACAGGATTGTACTGCGCTATCAACCGCCGAAGCCGAGTATGTGTCTCTATCTGCGTGTTGTGCCCAAGTTCTTTAGATGCGGACACAGCTCACAGATTATGGCTTTACTTTTGACAGAATACCTATGTATTGTGACTCAAAAAGTGCCATAGCCATCTCATGCAATCCCGTACACCACTCTAAGACGAAGCATATCAAAGTCCGCTACCATTTCATCAAAGAACACGTGGAAGAGGGTACTGTTGAATTATTTTTTGTTAAGACTGATTATCAGCTCGCCGATCTATTTACTAAAGCCCTTCCAAAAGAAAGGTTTGACTATTTAGTTCGACGAATTGGCATGCGAAGCCTAACTCCTGAGGAGCTAGAACGTCTTCTCGAATCTTCTTGAAAAATGTTTTCAAAATCGCTTCGCTGTAAATAATTTTGAAAAAACAAAATACAAAATTTGAAAAACCAACAAAAACAAAATACAAAAATATAAAATTTTCAAAAATACAAAAACAATATAAAATCAAAAAATCCAAAAATATTCTTCTCACGACATGTCTCTCGTATAAATCAATATTCTGTACGTTTCTAGAAATGTCATTCAACAATGATACGGATATGTACAGATGCTTGAGCGGGAGTTCTTTTTTAATGTTTTTCTAAAACATGTCGTTTCTCAAAAGTTTCTTCACTATGGCTTTCGTATACTTCAGTACGAAACCCGTACTTAAACGATGACTTCTGATTATTTTCAAATCAAGGACTCGTACGTTCAATGACGAACTCTTTTTCAAAAAGTTCGAGTCTAAACAAACGAAACAGATTTCAAGCATAAACTCGTTTTCAAACAAAATTCTTGAGCACTTTTTCAAGATTATTCAAAAAATTTCTCAAAATCTCTCAAAATTAGTGCTCAAGATAACTCCCTCAAAACCCTTAATTAATTTTTAATATGCTATCATTAAGGGGGAGTACAAAAAAAAATGTTCCAAATTCATGCAGAATCTGTCTTTCTCTCCAAAAGCTTTTTCTTAATCTGTTGATATCAAAAATATCACGATATGCTATTTTTGAGGGGGAGAAGACATGATTCAAATGTGATCAAAGATGTTTAAAGATTGTGGCTGAATCTCAGAAGAGCTCGACTCAGATTGTACCAATGAATTGACGAAGCTTAAAATGTCAAGAATCGAAAAGACTTGTCCTGGACGGGTAATAATTTCAAGCTAGTCTAACTAGTGATGTAAGCGTGTCTCGAATAGGACTTGTCTGAGTAGAATGTACCGTATCGAGAGACTTTCTTTGAATTTGACCAGGACGGGTAATAATTTCAAGCTAGTCTAACTAGTGATGTAAGCGTGTCTCGAATCGGTCATGTTCGCTGAAAGTGGATCAATTCAAAAGTGCAAACTCCTCACGCATGTGCAAATTTCTAAAATATTCATGAGCACATGTGAAGGGGGAGTCCTTCAAAAGGAATGCAAAACTCTCGAAGTGTCAACAACATGTTTTATTATTATAAACACTTTGAGAGATTTTCACTAAATGGTTTCGTGGCAATTATAGGATAGTCATGGAGTTATAAGGTGACTAAGGTTAGGAAAAACCGTCCTATGATCCGCCAGAGCCGGAGGGATCTACCCAAGGACAATTCCAATAGATTAGAATTAGAAGTCCTTAGGTATGAATGAAAAAAAAAAGGAGAAAATGAGAAAGGAGAAAGAAGGGGTTGAAGAATTAAAAAGAAAAGTTATGAAAAAGGGTGAAAAGAAATAGCCCTCCATATGATCAACCTTAGGGCAGACACCGGGTTCAACTCATATGCTACTGGTTGTTACTAAGGTGACTCCGGTATTGAAGATAAAGACGTCATGGACCCAGTGACGCACTGCACTTAACCTTCTTAACCACTCAAGTTCTCTTAAAAGAGCTTGTTTCATTCTCACGGGGAACCGGCATAATCTATCGACCTGTCTCCTAGAGATGGTTGATATTGAAGCAGGAGACCTCTCCCTAATCTTCGCATAGGAAACCAAATGTGCACTTATCGAGTCTAGAGCCCCGAGATTCATCAAAAGATCTCATAGGAACACATGATATTTCTACACTGGTTGTTCAACATTAAGGACGCCAGATGTAAACTTAAGAGTCCTACGCAGATCTTAGCAATCTGCCCAGAACATTTATAAGAGGATTCACTTTTTTGATTCTCAATGATTGAATGGAAATTCCTGCCAGGGTCAACATCAAACAGCTCTGACAGCAGGTCACTTCGGTAATTCTTTATGGATTACGCTTAGTGTTCGCGGTGGTTTCAAACGGTCTACAGTCGTGGAGTGATCCCCAGCGACTCACCCAGTCATTGAGCTACTAAGTAGGTCTTGTAAGCTCTCTCGAGAGTATCTGACATGGGAACGGCCTTGGTAAGGGTTAGAAGGAGTCTTCACACTATGCTGTTGACGATCTCTAATTCTTATCTGTAAGTACCGGATGTTTTATTGCTAACTGTTTATATGCAGGGACACTTCATCTCCATGGCGACAGATTCCACGTGCTCATACATACATCTGGAAGTTAAAGAAAGCTCCCTCAAAGATCTTTACAACACAACGCTCAAAGAAAGATTCTACGCCAAAAAGAAGAATCTACTAAGTATAAAGACTAAAGATCAAAGTGAAAGTAAGGGAACTACGCGCATATAAATATCAAAGTACAAAGATGTATGAGCATGTTAGAACGATGAAAAATCAGTTATCAAAGATCACAAAGCATGAAGGAACAAAGACTAAAGACTATTCTACAACGACACACAAAGTTAAAGACAAAGAACACGGAAGATCCACTCACGTGGAGCATCATTCGAATGACCAACCCTTAGGGGGAGATTGTTAGCATTAAAAAATATGTATTTAGAAGTGATGGTCATTCTCATACATGTAACTTTGTAATGTGTCGTAGATTACAATAGAATAGTCAACGGGCTTATGGTTTGGACTAATCTAATAGGTTATAAGTTATGTATTACAACTAGTCCATACTTAATGTAAAAGTCCAATCCATGACCAAGCCCATCCTAGCCCATTAGGGTGTTATATGTCTAACTATATAAACACCTCAAATGAGTCATTTGAGGTGTGTGCTTGTGTGTGTATTTGTGTGTGTTTTCTTAATAATATTCTCTCATTTTCCATCTCTCTAGTTAACACATATACGATCCATATAAGTCACCAAGTCACCATCTTTCTTCTTCTAATCTTTTATATTTGTGTTAAAGTTGATATATCTAAGGTCCTACAGATGCTAACAAGCATCTTGATAAATACCTTACCGTCACCCAAAGCATGAAACAGCATGGTGTCACCGATGATGCCCTCCGGCTGTATCTCTTCCCCTATTCTCTCACCCATCATGCCACTGCATGGTTTGACCGACTCCCCAAGAATTCTATTCGTACCTTTGATGAAATGGTAACCAAGTTTTTAGCAAAATATTTCCCACCTTCCATGGTTACCAAGTTACGAAATGATATCAGCAACTTCCAGCAGCGTCCCGATGAGTCTCTATTTGAGGCTTGGGAGCGTTATAAGCTAGCAATTGATCGGTGCCCTAACCACAATATGTTACAAGTTACCATCATAGATACCTTCTATAATGGTCTGACATTGAGGCACCGGGATATTCTCAATGCTGCTGCTGGTGGGACCTTCATGAAAAGGCATCCAGAAGAATGCTATGATATAATTGAGAACATGACTGCCCACCATAACTTTTGGGATTCCTCTGCGGAGAGGGATGAGTCATGTAAATCAATCATTCCTTCATCATCATCTCCTAAAATAGTGGCTCTCACTAAAAAGATGGATGATATCTCTACGGCTGTGTTGAGAATGAACCAAACTATGCAAAATCAACAAGTTCAAAATCAACAAGTGAAAGCCGTGGCCCGAAGTTGTGAAACTTGCGGAGGCCCACATCTGTATTCCAAGTGTCCAGCTACTGCTGGTTATCCTCAAGAGAACGTTTATGCTGCTCAAGGTTCCTACAACATGGGGGTAATTCTTACCAACCACAAGGGGGTCGTAATCTCTTAAGCTATCGTTCCAACAATTTTCTCGGACCTCCCGGTTTTAACCAAAATCAAAACAGTAACTCGAATCAGAATCAGAATCGAGGAGATTTTAACCAAGGTCAAAACCCGAATTTCCAAAACCCGAACCAAAATCAAGGTCATTTTAATCAAAACAATTTTCAAAATGGCAATCAAAATCAAGGTTTTCAAGGAAATTTTCAAAGAAACCAAGGTCAAGGGAATTACAATCAGGGTAATTTCAACCAGAGAAATAATTTTCAGGGTAACAACAACCAAAACCAAGGAAATTTTCAAAACAACCGTGTTCAAAATTTTTCTAACCAAAATCAAAACGTTGTTCAACCCTCGTCTTCCTCCGATGAAGTGCTAAAACAATTCATGAAAGCACAAGAGGAAACGAATCGATTATTGATCAGCAAGATCTCTGAGCTTCAGAAGTCTTTAAATGATCGACCCTCAGGCCCGGGTACACGATCGCTAACCCGAGGGGCGATGTTAAAGCGATCACTACCCGAAGTGGAGTATCATACAATGGACCCACAACTCCCTCTACCTCTTCTTCTCCTCCTACCAAGGTAGCGGAACGTGAACCTGAGGTTACCACGGACACGGTACCTCCAACTAATAACGGAGGTACCAACAACGTCCACCCTCAAGTTGTCCCGGTCCCGACTCGCAAGTCAAAAGTTGTATTTGATCCTCCGGAAAGTTCTGATGAAATTCCAAAGAACAATCCCAAGCCTTCAATTCCATATCCTTCACGTTTGAATGATCAAAAGGTCCGCGAAAAAGCTAACCATCAGATGGAAAAAATTTATCAAATTTTCCAAGAGTTACATTTCGATATTAGCTTCGCGGATGCTCTTCTTCTAATGCCTAAATTTGCTTCAACAATCAAAAATCTGATAAGCAATAAGGAAAAACTCTGTGAGATGGCTAAAACTCCACTGAACGAGCATTGCTCAGCAGTGCTCTTGAAAAAGCTTCCTGAAAAGCTTGGAGATCCCGGGAAATTTCTCATTCCTTGCATTTTCCCGGGGATGGTTGAATGCTTTGCCTTGGCCGATCTTGGTGCAAGAATTAACCTTATGCCTCACTCAGTCTGGAAGAGACTCTCTCTTCCCGCTATCACTCCTACCTACATGACTCTCGAGCTTGCAGACCGTACTATATCTCGTCCTCTCGGCATTGCCGAAGATATCTTCGTGAAAGTAGGAAAGTTCCATTTTCCAGCTGATTTCGTGATTGTGGATTTTGATGCTGACCCAAGAGTTCCTCTCATTCTCGGGAGGGGTTTCTTAAGAACGGGTCGTGCCCTAATCGATGTTTTTGAGGAAGAAATCACTTTACGTGTTGGTGGTGAAGCCATCACATTCAATCTTGATCAGACTTCAAGATACTCCTCCAACTATGACGCTGAAACGGTTAACCGAATTGATATCATCGATGTTGCGTCAGAGGAGTATTCTCAAGAGGTCCTCGATTTCTCATCAAGTGGTAGTACCACTCTCTCTTCTGAGCCTATCATATCCGACTCTTCCCCTACTCTCACTCCGTTTGAGGGAAGTGACTTCCTTCTGGAAGAGGTCGAGGCTTTTCTTGCTCAGGATAGCTCAATCTCTCATGAGATTGATGAAAACTATCTTGACCCGGAGGGGGATATTCTTCTTCTTGAAAGATTGTTAAATGACGATCCTTCACCCTCTCCGTCTCCAAAACAACTTCATAAAGCGGAAATTAAGTCTATTGAAAAATCTAAAGAATTTCCCGAGGTCGAACTCAAGGACTTGCCTCCTCATCTAGAATATGCATTTTTGGAGGGTGATGGTAAATTACCCGTCATTATTGCTAAAGACTTAAAAGATGAGGAAAAGGCAGCACTCCTAAAGGTTCTTAAGTCGCACAAGCAAGCAAATGCTTGGAAACTCTCCGATATTAAGGGTGTTTGCCCGGACTTTTGTACACACAAAATCTTAATGGAGGATGACTTTAAGCCAGTAGTGCAACAACAGAGAAGGGTAAATCCCAAAATCCACGAAGTTATCAAACAAGGGGTTCTAAAACTTCTTGATGCGGGATTGATTTACCCCATATCTGACAGTCCTTGGGTTAGCCCAATTCATTGCGTTCCTAAAAAGGGTGGCATAACCGTTGTCACCAACGAGGAAAACGAGTTGATTCCAACTCGTTTGGTCACGGGTTGGCGAGTATGCATTGACTATCGTAAGTTGAATGAAGCCACCCGTAAAGACCATTTTCCTCTAACTTTTATGGACCAGATGCTCGAAAGACTAGCGGGGAATGAATACTACTGTTTCCTCGATGGTTTCTTGGGTTACTTCCAAATCCCCATTGATCCACAGGATCAAGAAAAAACTACCTTCACATGCCCCTATGGAACTTTTGCTTACAGACGTATGCCTTTCGGCTTATGTAATGCACCAGGCACGTTCCAAAGGTGCATGATGTCAATCTTTTCCAACATGATCGGGAAAACTATGGAGGTATTTATGGATGACTTTTCAGTCATCGGGGATTCATTCCAGTCTTGTCTCACCCACTTGGAACAAATGCTAAAACGTTGTAAAGAAACGAACTTGAGTCTCAACTGGGAGAAGAGCCATTTTATGGTTAAAGAGGGCATTGTCCTCGGCCATAAAATTTCAAAAAACGGGATTGAGGTTGACAAAGCCAAAATTGATGTCATAGCTAAATTACCTCATCCCACTACCGTTAAAGGTGTTAGGAGCTTTTTAGGTCATGCCGGCTTCTATCGTAGGTTTATCCAAGATTTTTCTAAAATCGCCCGGCCTATGACCCATCTCCTCGAGAAGGATGCTCCTTTTATCTTCTCTCCTGAGTGCATCGAAGCTTTTGAAACATTAAAGAAAAAGCTTACTGAGGCACCGATTCTTGTTGCCCCCGATTGGGACCTACCTTTTGAGCATATGTGCGATGCTAGTGATTTTGCCATAGGTGCGGTCTTGGGGCAACGAAAAGCAAAATACTTTCAGCCTATACACTACGCAAGCAAAACTATGATCGAGGCTCAGAGTCATTACACAACCACTGAAAAAGAACTATTGGCTGTGGTGTATGCCTTTGAAAAATTCCGGCCATACTTGATACTGACCAAATGCGTAGTGTACACAGATCACTCGGCTTTGAAATAACTATTTGCAAAACAAGATGCAAAGCCGAGACTACTCCGATGGGTTCTCCTCCTCCAAGAATTTGATATCATTATCCGTGATAAAAAAGGAGCCGAGAACCTTGCTGCTGATCATCTCTCACGATTAGAAAACCCTCACCAGGATGTGTCCGAGAAACAGGAAATAAATGAAACATTTCCTCTCGAGACACTCAATGCGGTTTCTTTTCGTGGTGACTCTTCTACCCCATGGTTTGCCAACTTTGCAAATTACCATGCGGGTAACTTCATCGTGAAGGGGATGACGTCCCAACAGAAAAACAAGTTCTTCAAAGACGTTGAACATTACTTCTGGGACGACCCCTATCTGTTCAAAATCTGTGCCGATCAAGTCATCAGGCGATGTGTTTACGGACAGGAAGCCGTTAATATTCTCAAGGCTTGCCATGCTGGACCCACCGGGGTCCACAATAGTCCTAACTACACCGCCAAAAAGGTGTTTGACTCTGGTTTCTATTGGCCCACAATTTATAACGATGCCCACGAATTAGTCAAAGCTTGTGACGCTTGTCAGCGTCACGGTAATATTTCACAAAAGAACGAAATGCCACAAAATGCCATTCAAGTTTGTGAAATCTTTGACGTCTGGGGCATTGATTTTATAGGGCCATTCCCATCTTCTCGTGGAAACAAATACATTCTCGTGGCTGTTGACTATTTGTCAAAATGGGTTGAGGCAAAAGCCTTACCCACCAACGATGCCCGAGTTTTTGTGAAATTCTTGAAATCCCTCTTTGCTCGTTTTGGAACTCCCCGTGCCATCATTAGTGATCGCGGTACACACTTTTCCAATGATCAATTCGCAAAAGTCATGCTTAAGTATGGTGTTACTCACCGTCTTTCTACCGCGTATCACCCACAAACAAGTGGGCAGGTGGAGGTTTCAACCCGTGGTATTAAACGGATTCTTGAGAGGACCGTAGGTGAAAACCGTGCTTCCCGGTCGGACAAACTAGATAATGCACTCTGGGCCTTCCGTACAGCTTACAAAACACCCATCGGGTGTACTCCATACAAGCTTGTATACGGGAAGGCGTGTCATCTACCGATCGAGCTTGAGCACAAAGCCTATTGGGCCTTGAAACATGCAAACTACGACCTTCATAAAGCGGGTGATCACCGTAAAATTCAACTCAGTGAATTAACGGAACTTCGTGATCAAGCCTACGAGAACTCTTTGATCTGCAAAGAAAAGACAAAGAAAATCCACGACTCCAAAATTAAGAACCGCGTTTTCAACGTCGGTGACAGAGTCCTTCTTTTCAATTCAAGGTTAAAGATCTTCTCGGGGAAATTAAAAACCCGATGGACTGGACCATTCACTGTTGCAAAAGTATATCCATACGGGATTGTTGAGCTATCTCAACCCGAAGGTCCCAACTTCAAAGTGAATGGTCATCGTTTGAAACACTATTTTGGAGAGGACATACCATCCATGGTTGTCCCGGATCTCCAAACTTTCCCCATGGACCAATGAATTCGGGGATCGAGTCAAGCTAGTGACTCGGTGAACAAAAATTAGCAAAATATGGGTTTTCACCCATATCTCTGACTTCTTTCTACTTTCTAACACTCTAGTGTGGGGGAGTGGCCATCCCCCACCTTTTTCAAAGTAAATATGTATATAAATTTCAAGTTTCAGTTAAAAAAAATGTCTTTGTATGTACATATAAATAAAGTGAAAAATTAAAACGATATTTCCATAGTTAGCTTAGAATATTACCTTTTTCCGTTCAAAGAGTCGGCATAATAGCCGGGACTTTGAATATTGAGGACAATATTCAATTCTAAGTGTGGGGGGGGGGGGGAAATTCTAGCGAATTTTATCACAAAATACTTTCTAAGTACCCTCATTTTGGCCCAAAATCCGCCATGTCTAAAACGACAAAAGGATTGGCAAATCCAGGAGCAAACGGCTCTTGATAAAGATATCTCAAATCCGTTGACGGCTTGCAATTTGCCCAAAATTGTATGGTATCTCAACTCGCCATATCCTAAAAAGTGAAAGAGTTGGCTAGCCCGCAAGATTATGGCTTGTGGTAAAGGCAGTGGAAAAACCATAATTGGTAATCAGCTCACAAAGATGTTGACTATGTCCATCAAGAGTTGGCTAGTCCAGAAGCAAACGGGTTTTGGTAAAGACGAATCAAATCCGTTGATAGCTGGTGGTTTGCTCAAAATCACATGGTTATCAGGTGGACCATAGTTCTTACTTGAACAAAAACATTTGGCTACTCCAGAAGTGATGGCTTTTGGTAAAGAGTTTCAAATCCATTAAGTTTTTCTCAAAAGATTGCTAGGGACTAGCAATGTTTTAGTGTGGGGGATTGATGAGTGTGTAAATACTCATCATTTTTACCTATTCTGAGCTGCCAAAACATCTAAAAACACTCAAAATTGCATCAAAATAATGAAAATATCCCAGGAATGTGTTTTATCTGTTTCAGATGCAAAATAATCAAAAACAGATGAAAAATAAATAGAGTTTGCATAATTGGCAGTTTCAGTCCCTCATCTTTCAAAAAGTTGTCAAATCTAGTCCCTGGCTATTCTAAAAACTTGAAAAAGTCACCAAAGGTCCTTTTAAATCACAAAATGACATATTTAGTCCTTTGGTACAAAGTTTCATAAAATTGCAAGTTTAGTCCCTCAACTTTGAAAATTGACAAAAATGGTCCCTGGGATATTAAAACTTTGAGAAAAACAAATTTTGTCCTTGTACTTCTCATCTATGACAGGAATGGTCCTTGGTTGAAAATTTTGGTGAAATTACATGTTTGGTCCTTGAAGTTTGCAAGTTTGGCAGTTTTAGTCCCAAAAAAAGTCAAAAGTGGATTTATCATCATGGTCCTTGGGATATTGAAAATTGGCGGAAAACATCCTTGTAATACTTTGGGAAAGTTTCAACTCAGGTCCTTGGATTTTCAGCTAATTGCAAAATTGGTCCTTGTACCTATTTAAATACCAAACGGACCATTGATATTATTTACCCAAAACCAACCAAACACCCTCACTAGCCCACACTTACCCCAAGCCCATTTCCATAGCCCAACTCCTATCTCCCCTTTTGATATTAAAAACTCCAGGGTCAAACATGGTCAAAACCACCACCCTCACCCCCAAAACCACTCATCCTCTCCAATACCGCCCTGCAAAACCCCCTCCACTTGCCCATCACCTCACACCGCCCACTCCACCATGTACACCTAACAGGACAACCATAATAAATGCACCACCCCCTCCCCTTGTGGTTTATCAGAGCAATTTACTCTTTTCCCTTTTGGCGAGAAAAAGTTTTAAACGGCTAGGATCATGTACAGAAATCTAATGGTTCAAGATTGGATTGGGAAAAGTTTAGTAGGACCCCAGAAGCTCAAAAGCTCAAGTATAAAAGGCAGAGGAAGTATGAAGAAGGAGTTAGTCCATGTTTTAGCTTAATTTTAATCGTATAAGTGTAGTATGGTATTTTAGTAAAATCAAAAGCTTCTAAGCATTGTAATAGTCAATTTAGTTGTAATCTAAACTATTTCAAGTAGTAAATTTCAAGTTTCAGTTACTATTCTAGTTTATGCAGTTTTTTTTTTTTATTTCAAAATCTCCAATTAAGCTTTATTGTTATTTGTGTTTATGTTATGGACTTGTAGGATCACTTAAGCTCCCAGAAGCACACTGAAGCTTTTAGAAACTCTTAAAAGATAGTAGAATCATAAAATAAGAAAAATAAAAAAAATCAGAAAAATAAAGAAAAAAATTAAAAAGTTGCAGGTTGAAGATGGTAGATTACTGGAGCATGGTAAATCTTGGATGGCCATGGGTGTAGTGGCTTGTGGAAGCCTTTAGGTGTGGTTCTTTGGTCCTGGTTCTAGTTTCTATTTAGCTTGGATGGCATGAAGTAAGCATTTTTCTGATTTTTCCTAGTTCTAATATTCTTAGCTTATTATCTGTTTATTTAAGTTTATTTATGTGTGTTAGATCACATTAGATTGCTATTATCCTATTTCTAGTTCTAATCTCTTGTTTGCTTTGGAAATATCACCATTATAGTCTATTTAGGAGTGTTTGGATTAGTTTGTATGACTGTCATGGTATGAGTTTTAGTGGATACCTGTTGTGTAGACATCACCCTTAGGGTCATAATAGTTTATTTATAACCTAAAAACCTGTGGTCATAAGCTAAAAAGTCAAAATTGCTTTTGATCTTGTTGTTCATTCTGTTTAAAAAAGAAATAGGTTGCATAATTATACCATTAGTTGCATAAGTTGATTTCACAGCATCATTTAGTCCCATATTAGCCTAGAACATCATCTCAAATCAGTTTAGATCAATCAAAATCCAGAATAGTCAAAGTGTTCATCAAATCATCAAAAGTCAAAATTTTACATCTGTCATTTTGACAAATCTACCAGATCTTGCACAAGGCTCATTAGGGATTGAACATAGATAAAATTTGTGTTTCTTGGTAATTTGGCAGCTTGTTTACATATTCCAAAAATAAAATCTTAATTTTGATTTCATTTGATTACTAATAAGCACCCTTGAACCTGGCTTGTTGAGCTTTGACCTCCCCTGTGTCACAGCTTTTGCACAACTTTCATCAGCTCTCCATTAGATTGTTTGTGGACATAAGCCTTCAAACTTTGGTATTTTAGGAAGCTTGTTAGCCCAACTCAACATACCAGTTGTTATTTGTGACCCTAGTAGCTTTGCCCCTAGCCTGCTTGCCCCCACAAGCTACCCACACCACACTCAGTACACTGAGTGACCAGTGTGACTCACCCAACTTCCAAGGGATCCACAGGCTGCATCAGTGGGCCCCACAAGGTGCTTTTTGGTTCTATCAAAAGCTCACCTGGCTGGCTTGTTGGTTCCAAGCTTAATTTAAGTTTGACACCTTTGCCCCTAGATTTTCTTGGCATTTACTTTACCCACAATCCATTGAGTACACAGTGTTTGCATCAAAGTTCACAAGCTTGCCCAAACCTCATTAGTGAGCCATAAGCTCTGCTTGTTGGCTTATTGTGAAGCTTACCAGACCAGCTTTTAGGATCAACTTTCAATTTGGACCCCTGAGCTTATTTGTAGACCCCACAAGGGACCAAAGGTTCTTGATTTGGCCTGTTTGGACTGTGTAGTATTATTAAGTGCTTATTTGATTATTTGAGCTTATTATCTTGTTCACTTGTGCTTTTTAGTTTAGTCTCAGTCCCGTGGTGTTGTTTGCATCTTATTCTTTAGCTTGTGTGTACTGTGTAGCTTATTAATAGCTTTTGCATCATTAAAATCCAAAAATACCTTCTGTTAAGCTAAAACGGGGTGCACATAGCTTATTTTTAAGCTATAACAAAAGTGTCTTTGTAAAAATTTCTTGTTTTTAGCTTATTTCCATCTGTCAAAAAGAAAATCCAACAAAAAACCAAATTTAAAATTAGTGATAGCTTCTATTTAATAGATTTTATCTTTTTAATTTTCCTTTTAGCTTATTAATAAGCATTTCATCATTTTTATAATTTTTTTTAATTTCCTGTCACCTTAAAGTATTTTCAATAATTTTCTTAGATTTTTCTCTTTTGGTTTGATAATTATTAGAATTAAAAATAGTTTAATTAATTAATTAGATAATATGAGTAATTAAATAGTTTTCTTAATTTTTAATTAACAACAGTATGTTTTTATAATTTTCCTAGGTTCTATAAATCATTTAAGCTTTTTAGAAAATAGTTTCTTAAATTCTACTGTTCATTTTCTAATTTCCTTAATTAATTTTGTTAAATTAGATTTAAATTAATAATTAAGTAAATAATTAGTAAAATAGTCTAAATATAATTTTTAGAAACCTTTTATAATTTTTTAGGATTCCTGTGATGGTTAATTAGTTTTATAAATTTTTCTATAATTTTCTAAGTCATTTAAGTATTATTAGTAATTTAAAATAGTTTAATTAATATAATTAGTATTTAATTAAAAGAAAACCCACAAAAAGACAAAAACATTTGTTTTTAATTTTTATATTTTCTTTAAGTTAATTTAGAGGTTTAGAAAATAATTTTGCAAGTTTTTAGTTTAATTTGTAGCCTTTATCATTTTTAGTTTAATTTAAATTAGATTTAAATTACTTTTTAAATAAGTTTTATTAATTAATTAGTATTTAAATATTAAAATAATCAAGTAAATAATGTCATTTTCATTTTAAATTTTCTTTTTATTTTAAGATTGAAAAAGTTTCACTTGCACCCCTGTAGTTGTAAAATTGTTAAATCCCACTTTTCTCTGTCTGTAATCTGATTTCCCATTTGTGCTTGTGTGATTACATCTGTATATCTGTTATTGTTAATATTGTTTCAAATTGTTCAAATACCAAGCAATCAGTATCATAATCACTTCTCAATCATCTTTGGATACTGTCCTCAATGCCACTCATTACTAAAACCGTTTTCAAAACACCATTGCAATCTCGCTGGGACATAACGACCCGGGGACAAAACTATACTATCCACGAAGCATTGGCCTAAGCTGTTTTTGACTTATTTGACCTTGGTCAGTAATATCTGACTGTTTAGCACCAATCAACAGGTCCAAAGAGGTCCACATGGAGGAGGTGAAGGCAACTTTTGATGGAGAAACTTTGTTTAGTTTTGAATAATGCCCTGTGGTGTTTACCTTTCTCACAAGTAGAACATGGCTTGTCTTTGGTATACACCAGGGATGGAAGTCCAAGAACTTTGTTCTATTTGGCCAGGTTGTTGATACTTTTGAAGTTTAGATGAGAGAGCCTTCTATGCCAAAGCCAGTTGATTGTTTCACTTGCCTTAGTAAAGAGGCAAGTCCTATTTTGAGTAAGGGTTGACATGTATAGAACATAGACATCATCCCTCCTGGGAGCAATCAACACAACTTCCTTGTTGGCATTAAAGATGGTTCCTCTCTTGTCATCAAACTGAACTATGTATTTTGCATCACATAGTTGACTCAAACTGATAACACTGTACTTGAGACCATTGACATATGCTATTCTTGTAAAAACTATACCATTACAGTTTACTGAACCATAACCTTCAATGGGAGCTGATAAGTTATCACCAAATACTACCTTGGGTCCTGGTTCTTCCACATATTTGTGCAGATAATGCTTCACACCAATCATACTCCGTGAGCATCCACTACCAAGATGCCAAACAGGGTCCCTGGCATGTTTCTGCACAAACCGCAAACTGGGTTAGTTTTGCTTGTTGATCCACTTCTTAGTGGGCTTAGGTCTAATGGACTTTTTGAATTTGTTAATGGACTCATGGTTAGTGGTGGAGTGAACAGAGCTTCCACATATCTTGCATTTGGTACTTGAAGAGGACTTAGTTGACTGAGATGAGTTTGTTGTCAGTCCTCTTCTAGCCTGAATGACATTGACATGTCCTGATGCATCATGGGAAGGGTCTCCACAAATATCACAACAGGGATACATAAGACAATCAACAGGGTGATGGTCATTAAATCCACAGTGAGTACAGGGTTTGAAAGGCTTAGCCTTTTGTTTCAAGGTTTGCTTTGATGCTGAGGCATACTTGTGAGCCTGAGCTTTGTAGTTTGCTTGAGCCTTCAAAGAGGTGGTATAAGATAGGTGGTCAGGAGTTCTGTTATCTTCTTGTTTGCATACCATGCAGAACAAGATTCTATAGCAATCATTAGTGGCATGATTTGTGTAATTGCATAGTTCACATCTCTTCAGGGGTTTATTTATGGATTTTGGTTTGGTGGTGCCTGAGGAAGCTGAAGTTGGTTCTTTATCTTTAGATGAGGGTTTTTCAGTTGATTCCAACTTTTCACTTAGCTTCCTGACAAGTTTAGCTAATTGATCATATTTTGAGTTAGTGCTTTCCTTAGTTGGGATGGAGGGTGTTGCCTCTTCAGTGGAAGCTGAAATTGTTTTGTTATTATCAGGGTTGGGCCTTTTCAGGATCGTTGTGCCTAGTCCCACCCTCTCCTTGGGAGAGTGTTGATAGTAGACAAGAGGTGTAAGGTCTGAACATGGTTCAGCTCCCCGGAGGACTTTGAGTGGTGGAAGTGGAGTTTGGGACTCAGTTGGAGATTTAGAGACTGACTCAGTACTACTGGGTTCATTATTGACTCCAAGCATCTCTTTGATAGCCTGGCTTTCAGGCACCAAGATTCTCCCTGTGTTGAAGTTTGGCATTTTGCCATAAGGACTGAGTCTTTCAATCCAGTCAGTTGATTTGGGATGCATTTCCTTTTCAAAAGGGGTACCAGCTGGCCTGAAGGCCTTTTCATTGAGATTCTCACTGGAGACTTCAGTGAGCTGATCCTCTCCTAGTATTTTCCTTTTTGTACTAGGGATGAGACTGACAGTATCATAGACCCTTGGGTTTTTCTTGGTCCAGCTTTCAATGACATCCTTTTCTTTCTTAAGTTCTTCTTGAAGAACATGGTTTTGTTTTACCAATTCAGTATTTTGAATTTGAAGTGTAATATTTTCAAGTTTAGCTTGTTTAAGCACAAGAAGTTCATCTCTACACTTATTTAACTCAAAAGTGAGTTTTTTATATTTTGAAAACAAGTTTAACCTTTGCTCTTCAACATACTTAAGATCCACATTAATGTAATTAAGATAAGACTGCCAATCACTATTATCATCCATAGAAAGTAAGATGTTTACCTTCCTCATGTTGATGTTGACCCATTCCCCATTTCTAGCATGACTTTTGCCCACAGCCAGTTTCTTTTCATCTGAGAGTGCCGTCAGTGCACTGACATGAACTTCTTCATCTTCTGAGGATATAGATTCCTCATCCTAGTCAAAGGTTTCGGCAATTAGCCCTTTGTTTTTAGCCAGAGTAGGCTTAGGGGCCTGAGGTGACTGAGGAATTGAGGGAGCTACCTCAAGAAGTGCAATTTTGGCTTTTGATTTCCTATACTTGGCTTCAAAATCTTTTTGAGAACTATTCTCAGTCTTGTTTTGAAAGAATTGAGAAGTCTGAAGCATTTTTGGTTGAAATTTGGTTCTTGAGGAATTGTTTCCTGAAAACTTGTATGAGGGTTCTGAGGTTGTTTTTTAGAAATAGTCTTTTGCAAAGTGACCCTTTTTGCCACATTTAAAACACTTAGTGTTTTCATTAGCTTTTGCTTTGAAAAAGTTTTGTTTCTATTGATAAAACGTTTTGAGTTTACAAGAAGTGCCCTTTCATGATATTCAATTTGTAAATCATTTAGGTACTCCTCATTATTCCTCTCATCATCAGAATTTTCTTGGAAATCCTGCACAATACCATTAGAATATAAAGCAGTAGATATGGGTGAACTGGTCAGGGTCTTTTTGGTGTCTTGAGCCTTAGGATATCTCCTAGAGATTAGGTTATCCTCATAGAGAAATTTACCATAAATCTCAGGAAGCTCAAGATTTTGAAGGTAGTTGGCATTTCTTAAACCCTGAGAGAAGTTTAACCACTTCTCAGGGTGAACTGGTCAGGGCCTTTTTGGTGTCTTGAGCCTTAGGATATCTCCTAGAGATTAGGTTATCCTCATAGAGAAATTTACCATCAATCTTAGGAAGCTCAAGATTTTGAAGGTAGTTGGCATTTCTTAAACCCTGAGAGAAGTTTAACCACTTCTCAGGGAGACAGTTGACAAATCCAACATTGATTTCATGCTTAGACAGGGTGACACTGTCATTGGTCAGCTCATTTAGAAGGGTTTTGTAACGGGTATAGGTTTCTGAGAGACTTTCAGAGTCTTTGACACTGAAAGTGTTGTACTTAAGTTTCAGGTCCATGATCCTGTTTTCCTTGGTATCTGGGGGACCTTCATAGCTATGAACAAAGTCAGTCCAAGTATGCTTTGCAGTTGGACAATTGATGATTGATTCCATTATATCATCAGGGAGACAAGATATAATGATGCTTTTTAGGCGTTGGTCTTGATTGACCACCTTTCTCTCATCAAGGGTCCACTGAGCTTCAGGTTTAACTAAACCATTTGCAGTTTTATGGACATATAGACCTTCTTTAATCAGTGTGATGTAATAAGGTTCCATCCCAGTTAAATAGCAAAGCATGCACTTTTTCCACTTATTGAATTTTGCAACTTCAAGTCGGGGACCAGTAGCAGTGTAGCTTCCTCCCTTTTTATCAACTAGTTGGGGTACATCACTATCAGCTATGGTAGGATCTTGATTTTAAAAACTTTTGCGCACTCTGTTGTTTTGAAAGTTTTATAAACCAAAGGCTCTGATACCCACTTGTTGGTCCCGTTTACACGTTTAAATTAACTACAGAGTTAATCTAAACATGTACCATGATTAAGTAATGTAGTGAAATACTTTGAAAGACATTTGTACAAACGTAAAGTAAATAGACAAGATATTTTCAACATTTAATTCTTATTAGAATCAATCAAAGAATTATACCTAAGTTTTTGCCGAATAAACACTTGAGATTGAAATGACAAGTGTGTTGTGTGTTACTCCTCACTAAACCTAAGCTAAGCTTAAGTAGCAACAAATGGATCAACTAAGATATCTTAGGATCAGTTGCTATTTGAAGAGAGTAAAGATTGGTTTGTGAATGTCTAAGCATTAAGTGAACAAACTCCGCAACCTTTACTCTTCCTTATGACTATTATTTATACACAATTATATTACAACCGTTATGATAAAGACAAAGATGATATAAGCCTAGTCAGGACAAAATACTTGCGTATTTTGTCTCTGTAACATAAATCTATTTTGGGTATAGGACATTAGTGCTTTCTGAGGTTCAGATATGTCATGATCCTGAACCTTAACCATTCAGGGAAAGTTTGACTTTAAGAAGATACTGACACTCTTGCAACTTCAAACATTTCCCGCCTTGTTGATGCGTGGGAATTGCACCAGGCTTTACCTCTCGAGGGATCTCGAGAAGCTTACAACCCCCACCAGGCAGTGTACCTGATCGTTGTAGTATAGTATAATGACAAGTACCGGGGGATTGATCGTTCAACTCAGGAATAGTGTCGCTAGGATTAGAAAGCCTAAAAACTAGGTCTAGAGGTGAGGGATGATTCTTTTTGTATTTTTATATTTTATAAAAGCAATTAAAATGTCGGGTCTTTGGAAGATGTGGGCGGAATTAGTTGCTAGTCAACTAACCCAATAACTAAGATGCAATCAAAATAAAATAACAGAAATGAAAATAAAGCTAATTAAACTAGTGGTGTGAACAATAATAGGGAAAATTGTGTTTACTTAGATTTCATTACTCCATAGATATCTTTTACAGGTTGATAGTTTGTTACAATTGCATGGATAACGGGTTATATTCCTTAACACCATTCGTGGGGTGGCATACGTACTTCCCCAACTATATAAGCTCCTACTTCACTCGTATGTCGAGCCTGCAAGAAGCTCCTAACATGGGATCATTAGAATTCGCTCATGCATTAAATACAACCATAATAACCTAGTATGCATTGGTTCATGTTTCTTAAGACGTTCAAGCATGTTACCCTATGGAAGTCTGCCAGTTTTCTTAAGCCTAACATCAAAATCATTCATCCGTAACAACTATAAACAAACAATCAACCCATAATCAACATCTAGGTTTCACTACATCTAAGTAAACACACAAGAGATCTAGCCTAGCATGTTAAATTCAAGACAAGCGTGAGATATATTCAAACAACACATAGACATATTGAATGAATTGAAAGGATACTTATCTGAATTGAACATGAAAGGTTTAAAAGGGCAAAAACCCTTGAAAGAACAGTAAAATTCGTGCTAGGGTTTCTCCAAGTTATCCCTCTAAAGTTATATCTTAATGAATGAAAATTGCAAAACTATATATAGATTTTCCATCGTGACGGCGTCAAGAAGAAATGTTTGATGCCATCAACTCGCCGCCCATAGTAATATCGGATTGCCTAAATCCAGATTTGACGCCGTCATGTGCAAAGTTACTCTGGGCCGTCACATGCAATTGGACCATGACGGTCTATGGTGACGCCGTCATGTCCTTAGTGTAAAACTCTCTGGACCGTCACGGACTTTATCCACTTCCACCTCTTGTTTTACTCTTGACGCCGTCATGTAGAAACTTGTGACACCGTCAGGTACTGTTCCCAGCAAGGAAAATTAAGACTTTGCTGTTTTCTTCACTTTTATGCTCCAAAAACGTCCAAAATGCTTCCTTTTCCAGAATTCACTCTAAAAGTACCTAAAATCATAAAATGAAGGATTTAGGGCAATATTTGATCAAATAAATTCAATTCCGGACTTAAATGACCCCCTAAAAACGGCTCATTTTTCGCCTTATCACTTGTCCCGCCCATTCTTCAAGGTTCATATCTTTATCTTCAGTCATTAACCATTTGTTGCTTCAGTGAGGAAAACTTGGGTTTCAGTGAGCTATTGTCCTCAAGCAAATGCGCTTTTATTCTAATCAAAATACAAGTTAGGGGTCATTTAACACTAATATAAAAGTAATTACAACAAATAATCGTTCTACTAAAGACCAAAGACAAGCACGGAGGTCATACACTAGCACCTCACAAATAGTGTTTAGATACTCACATCTCTCGGTTGTAATAAAGTATATATCACAATATGGAAATGGAAAACATCTCTCACTACCTGTCATAGCAAAATAGATTACCATAGGCTTGGGAAAGGATCAAACCTCCACCACATGGCGTAAGCACCTAGGATAAACTATCAAAGAGGTCTTTTAAAGAGTTATAACGTTAGGTGTAGGGATATGGAATACACGGTTTTGTTGGAAAAAGGCAATCTTTACTAGTGGCGAGTTAATCATCTTGGTTAATTACATGTACAATATGGCGTTGCTAAGCCAAGACTAGACTCGACTTAAGCTAGTAAATGAAAAATAACAAAAACATAAAATAAACATAGAATGAAACGGGATGGTAGTCCGTATGTTTTTTTTTTCTATATTTTTTTTTCTTTTTCTATTTTTTTCGATTTTTTTTTCTTTTTGTTTTTTTGCATACGCTCCTACCCTACCATCCAAAATAATACATCGTAGGGAATGAACATTCCCCTTACACTTGAATTTTTACATACTTTACAATAAACTAATCTAATGACTCGAATCAAGATAATCAAAAACACTTGGAGTACTTTTAAGATTAACGCACATATGGGGGTAATAATATGATGTTCTTCCCCATTACTCCATAACAATAGTATTTTACCCATGAGTCCTAATCGTCCCAAAACAATATGTACAAGGATATGACTCGACTTAGCAACCATGTAATCAATTAGATAATTAGCTAAGGGTTTAAACATATAACAATAATGCACTAAAGATGAGTGCATACACGGAAGGCTAAGGCGATTTGGGTGTACATTTAAGTGGGTTGTAATAAATTCTTCCTTTAAGTAAGGTGCTTAAAGTTAGAAATGAAAAGATAGGCTCGGAGGGGTGTACTAGGGGTTTCGTGTACTAAAAATGTGTACAACGCTAAGGCGTGGGAAAAATTAGTTGACTTTACCAGCCAAGCAATATGACTTAAATGGTCAAGTAATTATGATACGGGTTTAAACACAAGGGTGATCCTAATTCCTCTTATCATGTAGTAAATCCTACTACACGAATGTAACCTCACTAGCGGTCTCGAAATGCATCACAAACGCAAGTTCTAGAATCTAAATGCTACCGGTACACTCATAAGCACTAATAGTAAATGCTTTTCCTATCAAATCTAAAGGCGAACCTCACATATTTGGGTGGAAAATTTTCTGAATAGTACGGTTTTGTGCTAGTCATACGACTCCTATCCATGAGACGCTTGCTAAGGCTAAAGTTTCACTCCTAAATGTTGTAAAAATTTTAAATTTGACGCTAAAATTACACTAACAAGTATTTCTCATAGTTTTATTACACACCTACCATCAAACAAACAAACTCAAATGCAATAGTATCCTATAAGGTATCATCATTTACCATCCCCTTACACTTAGGATGAACATTGTCCCCAATGTTTAATTAAAGAATGTAAAAGTGAAATAGGTAAAAGAATGAAAGCAAATACTCCCCTGATTTGTTCGGTGTGGATAGTGTGGTAACAAGGTTAGATCTTCCTCCAAGAAAATGAACAATCAAAGCTTCCCTTCGAGAAAAATAAATCATCTTCTTGTCATACATAACCTGTTAAACCTGAGAAAACAAACAAGGCAACCTCGCATAAAATCGCCGGCAATCTATATATACTAATAAATCCTAGAAAACAATGTAAGATATAATGCTTGTAGAATGAATGTTTACAGATGTCCTGGAGTTTATAAAACTAAAGAATTAACAAAAACTTTAAGACTTAATTAGAAAAACAAAACTAGCAAAATTTCCAGAATTTTACACATGACGCCGTCAGGAGTTAACTCCTGACGCCGTCAGACGTGATCTGCAGAAATCTTTAGGTTAAGTTTCCGGAAAATTCTGGAAAAACTTATGTCGTACTGATGAGGCGAAAAATGAACCGTTTTTAGGGGTTCATTTAAGCCCGAAATTGAATTTATTTGATCAAATATTGCCCTAAATCGTTCCTTTTGTGATTTTAGGTACTTTGGGAGTGAAATCTGGAAAAGGAAGCAATTCGGACGTTTTTTGAGCATAAAAGTGAAGAAAACGCCAAAGTCTTAATTTTCCTTGCTGTGAACAGTAGGTGACAGCGTCAAGAGCGACACCCTGACGGCGTCAAGAGTAAATTGCATGACGGCCCAGTGCAAACATGAAGGCGTCACAAGTAGAGCGTCATGAGTAAAACACGTGACGGTCTGGAAGAAGCTAATACATGACGGCGTCAGATGTAGACCAAGGCAGTCCGAGAATTATTTTGGCGACGAGATTACGGCGTCACCTATTTGGTCTTGACGCCGTCAGCCTCAATTTCCTATATATAGTTTTCTAATTTTCATTCATAAAAAAAGGGAGAAGTTTTGGAGAAACCCTAAGGCCGAACCTATTACGAATTTTACAGGTTTTTCAAGGGTTTTCAGCCCTTGAACCCTTACATGTGTAATTGAGACAAGTATTCTTCTAATTCAATCAATATGTCTATGTGTTGGTTGTCTATATCTTGTGCTTGTCTTAATTCCATCATGCTAGGCTAGATCTATCTTGTGTTTGCTTAGATCTAATGAAACCTAGATGTTGATTATGTGTTGATTACTTGTTTATGGTTGTATTGGATGAATGATTTCGATGTTAGGCTTAAGAAAACTGGCAGATCTCCAAATGGTAACATGCTTGAACGTCTTAGGAAACATGAACTGACGTGCACTAGGTTTTATTGGTTGTATTTAATACATGAGTAAATTCTAATAATCCCATGTTAGGAGCTTCTTAGCAGGCTCGACATAGGAGTGAAGTAGGCACTCATAGGATTGGGGAATTAAGTGCGCCACCCCATGAATGGTATTAAGGAATACAATCCGTTATCCACGCAACTATAACAAGTAATTAACGTGTAAAAGATATCTATGGAGTAGTGAAATCTAAGTAAACGCAATTTCTCCACTTATTGCTCACAACCTTAGTTTAATTTAGTTTTATTTTCATTTCTAATATTTTATTTTGATTGCATCTTTAGTATTGGGTTAGTTGACTAGCAACTAATTCCGCCCAAATCCTTCAAAACCCGAGATTTTTATTTGCTTTCTAAAAAATATAAAAATACAAAAATAATCTTCCGTCATCTTTAGAACTAGTATTTAGGTTTTCTAATCCTAGCGACACTATTCCTAGCTGAACGATCAATCCCCCGGTACTTGTCACTATACTATACTACAACGATCAGGTACACTGCCTAGTGGGGGTTGTAAGCTTCTCAAGATCCCTTGAGAGGTAAAGCCTGGTGCAATCCCTACGCATCAAGTTTTTGGCACCGCAGCCCGGGGAATAGTTCTTGTCTAGGTTAGAATCTCTTTTTATTAGGTCTACTTGCTAGATTCCTTTCTAGTAAGATTTTATTTTTATTTTTTAGGTTTTCTTTAGTCTATCTTATTTCTTTGTGTCTTTGTTCGTAAAAACATTTCCATTGACTTTTCCGTTCACCATTATGGAGAACGTGAATCCGCCAAATTTTTCATCCAATCGACCAAACCCACTACAAAATCTACCCTTTTCACTTCAAAATGACATCTTGATGTTTCGACAACATCATGGTGAATCTTTTCCCGATGCATGGACTCGTTTCAAATACTTAATACAAAAAGTCCTTCACTATGGTCTTGATTTATTGCCTCTACTTCAATTATTTCACACTCGTATCGACTACGAAACCCAAATGAGGCTTGACTATGAACAGATGGGGAGTTTTGGGAGTATGATGAAAAAAACGCATGGGAAAACTTTGAGATTCATGCCCAATACAGGAGTGGAACATGGGACCCAAAAAACGTAAGTGTAGACCTATTTTCAATTTGGAAGGCTCAATCGAAAAGTTTGTTTAGGGATAAAAAGATTAGAGTTGAGATACCTAGGTGCATGTCATGGTTAGGCACTACCATAATACAAGATGAACACATAGGTGATATTGATGTGATGGAAGAGATAGTAGAAAACCCAAGCCCACCAAGTACCCTACAAGTCCTACCATCATTTGAGGCATACACACTGACTGTGACTTATCCGGAAGAAGTAGAAGAGACTTTAGGAACCCCCAATAGAGGTAGAACCTTTGAACCAAACACAACTAGAGGATATAGGTTTGAATACTTATAATGATAACCTTACTCTTAGTTCTAGGGAAGTTCCTAGTTTTGATGAACCGGAGCCTCAACCAAAACCGTTACCTAATCTTCCATCCTTGGATGAAAATTTAGGAATTGGAATAGGTTCCGATCCACCCACCAATCCATGTAGTCCGGGTAGTCTTAGGATAAAGGTAGTGGACTCTAAGCCTTGTAGAGAGGAAGCCGATATAAGAATGGAAAATGACCTTATATGCTTACATCGCCCATTTATGATTGACCACAAGAAACATTATGGGTTTAAACCGGGTTTATTAGGTCAAGATGGATCCCCAACTAATACTCTCTTGAAGTTGATTGAAAATGATCCCTTTCTAGGATAAAATCTTAATCCACCCATTAACTCGATTGAATTAGGTAAGGTTATGATGATTGGAGCACACCCCTTTGAGCATATAATTCATCCACCACTCTTTCCTCACGAGGCATATTTCCACTCTAAGGGTGTGTATCGCTACTTCCACCCGCACTTAATCCTAAGTGTAGGGAAAACCTCCCCTATTTCCGTTAAATAAGGGTAGAGTCAGGCTCGTGACTCGAACAAAAACAAGCGCTTCTTGGAAGGCAACCCAAGCCCGTTTTATTTGTTTTAATTGTTTGTTTGTTTGTTTGATTGATTTCATTTGTTTCCGTATGCATGCTTTATTTTTATTGTTGGTAGATCATGTTTCTAAACTAAATAGTGGTAATACTTTACTTTGTTGTTTGGTTTAGTCTTAACTTCACCTAAAGGTATTTTTGCAAAAGATAAGTGTAAGGGGAAACCCCAAATATGTTTTTAAGAAACAAACCGATCATGATTCTCCACAATATTAAATGAACATGTATATTCGTATTTGTTAGAGTCAAATGCTTGTATTGAGTCATAATGAAGTTTTGCAGGATTTTCCAGGAAGTAGGACCAAGTTTTTCTAGAAATTTTTTGGAAACTTAACATAAGAATTTCTGCAGGTCACTTCTGACGGCGTCATGAGTTTACTCTTGACGGCGTCACGTGTAAAAATCTGGAAATTTTACCAGTTTTGTTTTTCTAACGGAGCTTTAAAGTTTTTGCTGAATTATTAAGTTTTATAATCTCCAGGAAATCTGCAAACTTCATTCCACAAGCATTATATCTTATTTTGTTTTCTAGGATTTAGTAACTTATATAGATTGCCGCCGATTTTATGCGAGGTTGTCTTGTTTGTTTTCTCAGGATTTAACAGGTTATATATGACAAGAAGATGATTTATATTCTGGAAGGGAAGCTTTGATTGTTCATTTTCTTGGAGGAAGATTTAACCTGGCCACCTTATTATCCATACCGAGCGAATCAGGGGAGTATTTGATTTCATTCGTTTTACTTATTTTACTTTTACATTCTTTACTTGAACATTGGGGACAATGTTCATCTTAAGTGTAAGGGGAGGGTAAAATGATGATACCTTACAGATACACTTTCGCTTGAGTTTGTTTGTTTAATGGTAGATGTGTAATAAAACTATGAGAAATACTTGTTAGTGTAATTTTAGCGCCAAATTTAAAATTTTTTACAACATTTAAGAGTGAAACTTTAGCCATAGCAAGCGTCTCATGGATAGGAGATTGTATGACTAGCACATAACCGTATATTCAGAAAAAAAATTTCCACCCAAATATGTGAGGTTCGCCTTTAGATTTGATAGGAAAAGCATTTACTATTAGTGCTTATGAGTGTACCGGTAGCATTTAGATTCTAGAACTTGCGTTAGTGATGCATCCCGAGACCGCTAGTGAGACTACATTCGTGTAGTAGGATTTACTACATGATAAGAGGCATTAGGATCACCCTTATGTTAAACTCGTATCATAATTACTTGACCATTTAAGTCATATTACTTGGCTAGTTAAGTTAACTAATTTTTCCCACACCCTTAGTGTTGTACTCATTTTTAGTACACGAAACCCCTAGTACACCCCTCCGAGCCTGTCTTTTCGTTTCTAACTTTAAGCATCTTACTTAAAGGAAGAATTTGTTACACCCCACTTAAATGTACACCCAAATCGCCTTAGCCTTCCATGTATGCGCTCATTTTTTGTGCATTATTGTTATTTGTTAAACCCTAAGTTAACTATCTAATTGATTACATGGTTGCTAAGTCGAGTCATATCCTTGTACATATTGTTTTGGGACGATTGGGACTCATGGGTAAAGTACTTATTTTATGGAGTAATGGGGAAGAACATCATATTATTACCCCCATATGTACGTTAATCTTAAAAGTACTCCAAGTGTTTTGATTTTCTTAACTCGAGTCATTAGATTAGTTTATTGTAAAGTATGTAAAAATTCAAGTGTAATGGGAATTTTCATTCCCTATGATGTATTATTTTGGATGGTAGGTAAGAGTGTATGCAAAAATAAAAAAAAAATAAATAAAATAAATAAATAAAAAAAAATCGAAAAATCAAGAAAAAGAAAAAAAATAGAAAAAGAAAAAAAAAACATACGGACTACCATCCCGTTTCATTCTATGTTTATTTTTATGTTTTTGTTATTTTTCATTTATTAGTTTAAGTCGAGTCTAGTCTTGGCTTAGCAACGCCACATTGTACATGTAATTAACCAAGATTGTTAACTCGCCACCAGTAAACACTGCCTATATCCAACAAAACCGTGTATATCATATCCCTACATCTAACGTTACAACCCTTTAAAAGACCTCTTTAATAGTTTATCCTAGGTGCTTACGCCATGTGGTGGAGGTTTGATCATTTCCCAAGCCTATGGTAATCTATTTTGCTATGACAGGTAGTGAGAGATATCTTCCGTTTCCATATTGTAATTTATACTTTATTACACCCGAGAGATGTGAGTATCTAAACACTATTTGTGAGGTGCTAGTATATGACCTCCGTGCTTGTCTTTGGTCTTTAGTGGAACGATTATTTGTTGTAATTACTTTTATATTAGTGTTAAATGACTCCTAACTTGTATTTTGATTAGAATAAAAGCGCATTTGCTTGAGGACAAGCAAATCTCAAGTGTAAGGGTATATGATGAGGCGAAAAATGAACCATTTTTAGAGGGTCATTTAAGCCCGGAATTGAATTTATTTAATCAAATATTACCCTAAATCGTTCCTTTTGTGATTTTAGGTACTTTGGGAGTGAAATCTGGAAAAGGAAGCAATTCGGACGTTTTTTGAGCATAAAAGTGAAGAAAACGCCAAAGTCTTAATTTTCCTTGCTGGGAACAGTAGGTGACGGCGTCAAGAGCAACACCCTGACGGCGTCAAGAGTAAATTGCATGACGGCCCAGTGCAAACATGAAGGCGTCACAAGTAGAGCGTCAAGAGTAAAACATGTGACGGCCTGGAAGAAGCTAATACATGGCGGCGTCAGATGTAGATCAAGGCAGTCCGAGAATTATTTTGGCGGCGAGATGACGGCGTCACCTATTTGGTATTGACGCCGCAGCCTCAATTTCCTATATATAGTTTTCTAATTTTCATTCATAAAAAAAGGAGAAGTTTTGGAGAAACCCTAAGGCCGAACCTATTACGAATTTTACAGGTTTTTCAAGGGTTTTCAGCCCTTGAACCCTTACATGTGTAATTAAGACAAGTGTTCTTCTAATTCAATCAATATGTCTATGTGTTGGTTGTCTATATCTTGTGCTTGTCTAAATTCCATCATGCTAGGCTAGATCTATCTTGTGTTTGCTTAGATCTAATGAAACCTAGATGTTGATTATGTGTTGATTACTTGTTTATGGTTGTATTGGATGAATGATTTCGATGTTAGGCTTAAGAAAACTGGCAGATCTCCAAATGGTAACATGCTTGAACGTCTTAGGAAACATGAACTGACGTGCACTAGGTTTTATTGGTTGTATTTAATGCATGAGTAAATTCTAATAATCCCATGTTAGGAGCTTCTTAGCCGGCTCGACATAGGAGTGAAGTAGGCACTCATAGGATTGGGGAATTAAGTGCGCCACCCCATGATTGGTATTAAGGAATACAATCCGTTATCCACGCAACTATAACAAGTAATTAACGTGTAAAAGATATCTATGGAGTAGTGAAATCTAAGTAAACACAATTTCTCCACTTATTGCTCACAACCTTAGTTTAATTTAGTTTTATTTTCATTTCTAGTATTTTATTTTGATTGCATCTTTAGTATTGGGTTAGTTGACTAGCAACTAATTCCGCCCAAATCCTTCAAAACCCGAGATTTTTATTTGCTTTCTAAAAAATATAAAGATACAAAAATAATTTTCCGTCATCTTTAGAACTAGTATTTAGGTTTTCTAATCCTAGCGACACTATTCCTAGCTGAACGATCAATCCTCCGGTACTTGTCACTATACTATACTACAACGATCAGGTACACTGCCTGGTGGGGGTTGTAAGCTTCTCAAGATCCCTTGAAAGGTAAAGCCTGGTGCAATCCCTACGCATCACCTACTTCCTGGAAAATCCTGTAAAACACCATTATGACTCGATACAAGCATTTGACTCTAACAAATACTAATACACATGTTCATTTAATATTGTGGAGAATCATGATCAATTTCGTTCTTAGAAACATATTTTGGGTTTCCCCTTACACTTATCTTTTGTGAAATACCTTTGAATGAATTTAAGACGAAGTTAAACGACAAAATAAAGCATTTTCACAATTTTAGTTTGAAACATGATCTACCAACTATAAAAATAAAGCATGCATACGGAAACAAATAACAATCAAACAAAATAAAATCACACAAAACATGGGTTGCCTCCCAAGAAGCGCTTTTCTTTATTTACGAGTCTTGTAGCTAGACTCAAGGTCATGGGCAATTACGTGACCTCATCGTTTGTCTCATTCTCCGATTGTAAATGCTCTTTATAGAGACCAACCACCTTTTTCTCAATTGCTCCTATAATCCTATTGGCAAATTCCTTATCAACTTTATATTTTGGTCCTAAAGTCAAGCAATCTTTGTAGAAAAGGCTCTTCTTCTCCCATACATAGTCCATGCCCTTTTTCTTATCCTCTTTATTGATGTCCTCAAAAGCACCAATGTTATGCATGTCAAATCGGGGCACAAAACGAAATTCTTTCATTCTATTAGGCATCCTATATGTGATCCTATCGGTTTCACTAGCAAATCGGATTGTCCCTTCTACCTCATCATATTCTAACTTGGACTCTTCAACAAAAGGTTTACCAAACACAACATGGGATAAGCGACAATCAATAACACTAGCTAGGTCTTCAACAACCATAAAGTCAGTGACATAAGTAAAGTTCCCAACAAAGACATGTAAACCTTTAACTCTCCCGACAAAGTTACAAACTCCACCGGGGTATTTAGTATCCTTTCTAGGTCCAAGTCTTGTTTTCACTATGTCATTATAAACACTTGAGGACATAATATTGATTGGGGATTTAAAATCAATGTAAGCATTGTCAATGTGTTTATACCCAATCATACATGGTATCTTTGCACTCTTAGGATCGTCTCTCTTTATCTTAGGCTCAATTCTAGTGAAAGGAGGTCGAGGATTATCCATAAGATTATTATAGTACGCAATCTCCTCCTTAGTGGGGTATAGATTGAAATAGTCATCTAGCTTTGGATCAATCTCCCCTTCCTCAAGTTCCTCAACAACATCCTCAAAATCTTTAGTTCCTAGGTCCTTATTTGAATACAAGGTGGTTGCTAGGTCACTAAATGCATGGTCGAGCTCAACATTAATCAACCTATTAAGCTCCCTAAGTTCCCTAACCCCATTCTCAATTTGTTCACGCAACAAAGCCACTTCTCTATGGGAAAGGGGTGGATTCGCGTTTTCCATAATGGTCAACGGAATAGTCAATGAATTTAATTTACTAACAAAGGCACGAAGAAAAAGATAGACTAAAGAAAACCTAAAAATAAAAATAAAATCTTACTAGAAAGGAATCTATCAAGTAGACCTAATAAAAAGAAATCCTAACCTAGACAATAACTATTCCCAGGGCTGCGGCGCCAAAAACTTGATGCGTGGGAATTGCACCAGGCTTTACCTCTCGAGGGATCTCGAGAAGCTTACAACCCCCACCAGACAGTGTACCTGATCGTTGTAGTATAGTATAGTGACAAGTACCGGGGGATTGATCGTTCAACTCAGGAATAGTGTCGCTAGGATTAGAAAGCCTAAAAACTAGGTCTAGAGGTGAGGGATGATTCTTTTTGTATTTTTATATTTTATAAAAGCAATTAAAATCTCGGGTCTTTGGAAGATGTGGGAGGAATTAGTTGCTAGTCAACTAACCCAATAACTAAGATGCAATCAAAATAAAATAACAGAAATGAAAATAAAGCTAATTAAACTAGTGGTGTGAACAATAATAGGGAAAATTGTGTTTACTTAGATTTCATTACTCTCTAGATATCTTTTACATGTTGATATTTTGATACAATTGCATGGATGACGGGTTATATTCCTTAATACCATTCGTGGGGTAGCGTACGTACTTCCCCAACTCTATAAGCTCCTACTTCACTCCTATGTCGAGCCTGCAAGAAGCTCCTAACATGGGATCATTAGAATTCGCTCATGCATTAAATACAACCATAATAACCTACTACGCATTGGTTCATGTTTCTTAAAACGTTCAAGCATGTTACCCTATGGAAGTATGCCAGTTTTCTTAAGCCTAACATTGAAATCATTCATCCGTAACAACTATAAACAAACAATCAACCCATAATCAACATCTAGGTTTCACTACATCTAAGATATATTCAAACAACACATAGTCAACACAAGAGATCTAGCCTAGCATGTTAAATTCAAGACAAGTGTAAGATATATTCAAACAACACATATACATATTGAATGAATTGAAAGGATACTTATCTCAATTGAACATGAAAGGTTTCAAAGGGTAAAAACCCTTGAAAGAACAGTAAAATTCGTGCTAGGGTTTCTCCAAGTTGTCCCTCTAAAGTTATATCTTAATAAATGAAAATTGCAAAACTATATATAGATTTTCCATCGCGACGGCGTCAAGAAGAAATGTCTGACGCCGTCAACTCGCCGCCCATAGTAATATCGGATTGCCTAGATCCAGATTTGACGCCGTCATGTGCAAAGTTACTATGGGCCGTCACATGCAATTGGACCATGACGGTCTATGGTGACGCCGTTATGTCATTAGTGTAAAACTCTCTGGACCGTCACGGACTTTATCCACTTCCACCTCTTGTTTTACTCTTGACGCCGTCATGTAGAAACTTGTGACGCCGTCAGGTACTGTTTCCAGTAAGGAAAATTAAGACTTTGTCGTTTTCTTCACTTTTATGCTCCAAAAACGTCCAAAATGATTCCTTTTCCAGAATTCACTCCAAAAGTACCTAAAATCACAAAAGAAACGATTTATGGTAATATTTGATCAAATAAATTCAATTCCGGGCTTAAATGACCCCCTAAAAACGGCTCATTTTTCGCCTTATCATTTGTACCGCCCATTCTTCATGGTTCTTATCTTTATCTTCAGTCATTAACCATTTGTTGCTTCAGTGAGGAGAACTTGGGTTTCAGTGAGCTATTGTTATCACTCACTGAATCTATCACCTTCTTCTTTGGCTTAGGTGCCACTCATTGAGAGTCTGCCTCACTGAATGAAGAACTTTTCTTCTTAGGCTCGTCCTAAGCATCCTGAAGATGACTCACTGAGCGACTGTTCACTCAGTGACTTGATAATGTTCAAGGATATTAAACACTTAGGTTATTTTATGTTCAAATCCTAGTTAGAGAAAGTTTGGGGAATTCAGTGACCCAACAGAAATAACGTGTATTAAATATAAAGAACAAATTTTGTTAGAGATATTTTAAACAAAATATTCAATTTCATGTGTCTCTGAAAAAAAGAAACGTGTTAGGATTTAGATTGACTTTTTAAGACGATTAACTAAATGAGTTAAGTTGATTTAAAAATATATGAGTCTACTAAAGTGAACCTCCAGCTTGAACTAAATAGGATTTGTCACATCATTTTTATTTTTTATTATTTTTTTGTAAAGGGTTTCCATAGTGAATATATTGTCTCATCATTTTTATCATTCTTATCTAACATAAAATATGTAATTATTCTATTTAATCGTACTTTTTATACAAAAGACAAAGTTGAAAAAAAATGTGAGAGACATTAATAAGTGTTAAGACATCTCATCCTTATCTTAATCAAATAAGTGATTTATGGCTCTTACTACTTGAAATGCTCTTAACACTGACTATCTTTTATTATCCTTTCTAATTGAATTTTGCTAACAGCAGCTCCTGGGTTGTCGTTAACAAGATGTACTTTCTTACATGGTCACAAATGAATGATTATGATTGGTTGATAATTGCGAAAAAATAGGGACAATCCCGAAAAACATGGAATCACAACAAACAATTGATTATGATTGGATGATTCAAGTTATTACAATGAATTTTAATGAAAAATAAACTTGTTAACAGCAACCCTTAGGGCTGTTGTTAGCAAAACCTTTTCAATTATATGAAAAAGTAAACACTATCTTTTAGTCCCAATTTTTTTACCATGAATGAATTAATTAAACTAAAATCGCTGTTAATTTTTTTTTTTTTTTCTCTAAAAAACAAACACCATCTAATAGGGATGGCAACGGGGCGGGTTTGGGGCGCGGCGGCCATCCCCATTCCCAAAACCGATTATCAAAGTTCTCCCCAAACCCGCCCTGATCCTCATCGAGGATTTAATCGGGGCGCCCCGTTGGGGCGTGATATTCCCTAAACCAGCACCGTATTAATCGTGGATCTTATCGGGGTGTCCTCTTTTGATACAATTCTTGACCAAAACCGCACCAGCTGACAGGCTCCCATACTGATTAGAGGGCATGGGGCATAGATGCCAAACAATCCTGACCCTCATTTTACATTTATTGTTATTTTTAGACCATTAGAATTAACGAACCTGTTAATAATCAATTGCAAACAAGCCTTATTAAGTTTTCAACAATAGTATTATATATAAATAATGATAAGTTATACCACCAAAATTTAAACTTAAAAATATGACACTAAACGAGTTTCTATAATCACAATTTTACATTCTTACAAAGGTTTTTCTAACTTGTATAAAAAATTTAACAATATTAGAGTAATAATTTTTTTATTCCTTAAATACTAACAAAATATTATATAAATATAGATGTATTTGTATATGTGTATATAATCGGGCGGGGCGGGGCCGGGCGAGGATACCCCGCTCTCCGCCCCAAACCCAAACCCGATTAAAATCCCTGTTTAATCCTCAAACCCGCCCCGTAACCCAATTAATTTGAATTTCGAGTTTCCTCTTCATGTTCGAGTTTTTTTTCCATCCCTACCATCTAAGAGGAGATGGGAGATGGTCTATCGTCATGTAGTATGACTAGGTTGGTCACATGGCGCAATCAATTAAATCATAAAAATTTTGATTTTGCCGAATCTTGTGAGATATCATAATATTCGCTTTCATTGGTACATTAATTGACATCCATAAACCATACGAAAACATTTCATTTCAGGTTTAAACAATATTGTACCAAAATGATATTTTTTATTCGAAGTTTATAAGTTATAGAGTTAATTAACAGCTCTATTAATCTCTGTATAATTAAAAACAAAAATAAAAACAAAAAATCACTCATGATATGTTTGAGAAATATAGCTATAAACTTTTAATTGTAAGCTGGTAACTATATATTGTAAGCTGCTAACTAGTGACAGATAATGATAATAGCATTTTCTTTAAATGAAAGTGTTTGGTAAATAGCTCTAGTTGTAACTATAATATGTTAAATGTCAAATGACATGCATATTACACGTAGATAACTCATTATATAAAATCAGTTTTAGGGTCGTTTGGGATTAAGTTCTAAGGTCGGATCATTGTAACTTTTTTTAGCTGTTTTGGTCGAAATGTTATTATTCCTAATTCTTATTTTGTTGTTAATATTATTGCTTTCTTGTAGAAAATAGTAAAGTAATTGTAAAAATAAAGATAGTTACATAAGACCTGTTATAAACAAAGTTTAACAAAAGAAAAATACGTTGTTACAAATAGCTACAAAAATAGCTACAAATTGTTTGCAGATTTTTATTTTTTTATTATTATTTTTTATTTTATTTTATTTTTTTTTTTTCATGATAAAAGAAAGACAAAATGCATTATGGTCTTTAAAGAGGGTAAAATAAAAGACAAAAGCAATAAAAACGTTTATAACCAGAGGGTGGATATGTAATTTTCCAACGAAAAGACTTCTGTCAATTTTAAACGCCGGTCACTAGAGCATTTGAAATTGGACCTAGTTATTAGAAATAAAAGCATTCACTTTTTTCACATCGAACAAGGCTTCTTTTAGGAAGAGATTTTTTTCAAAAATAAAAAGCTTGAAGCTCCTATGAGTGCTCGTGGAAGGCCAACATTAACCGTACCAACACAATAATATGGTGTGTATTTCTTATTTGTGAGGCCGGACGTAGTGATGGTGGTTTGACTACTTTCGTGTAAGTGTCATATCGGCATCTTTTTTGTTACTTTTCTATAATATTTCCCTCTAGACTTGTTACTTTCTTTACCATTACGTACACCTTACAGCACACTCGAACATGCATAAAATAAGTTTCCGTGATCTACACTACTTAATTCTTTTCATTTTATTGCTTAACGCACAATACATTGGTGGGTGTATTGGTTATAAGGCGTGGCAGTGGTGTAATCACGCGTGATACAAGCCATCGGTTCACTTGGTTTTAATATGATTATGATTGGAGGAAGTTAAATCATAAAACACTACAATTATAAACCTTGTATATTGCTAAAAATTAATCGTATTCTACGTTTTTTTTTTTTTTAGCAGGAGTATGATTAATTTTTAAAGTTGTTAACCATGTTTAGGAGTTGATTTACATTTTTTTTAGCTCATCTCCAAACTCTTTTGGTAGTGGAGGGTATTGGTGTGATATTCTTAAAGTTGTTAAAAAAGTTGAGGGTTGGTTCCATCTTTCAAAAATTCGTTCGTCTTCAATATTTCTAATGGATCTAAATATCTAATATCTTTGGGATGACCCCTGGTATGGTGACGGGACTCGGTTTAAGGACCTATTTCCAAGATTTTATGCTCTCGATTCTTATAAAGACTGTAATGTGAGTGATCGTTGGAGCTCGGTGAATGATGTATGTGGGTGATTGGTCTAATTGGCGGTTGACGCCTCGTAGTATATTCATTGATCGGTGATCCTAAACTATCCATCGATGGTATTGATAAATGGGTTAGGTCTATGGATGTCGTGGGTAAGTTCAAAGTCAACTAGTCAAGTCTAGTATATTCAGAATTCTTATCTAGTGGATTGTGATCTTGGTAAACATCATTATTCCTTACTGGAACTCTTTGGTCCCTCGTAAGGTGAATATTTGTACTTGGAGAGCCTCGTTAAATAGATTGGCAAGCGCTCCAATTTGTCTTCACGGGGAGTTTATGTAACTAATAGTTTGTCATTTTTGTGAAAATGTGGATGAAGACGTCAAGCACCTCGTTGTTAGATGTCCTCATGTGGTCCTGTTTGAAGTTGGTGGAATTTGAAGCAACCTTTTGTCTTCCCTTCGTTCTCCATTAATGATATTGTCTTGGGGTGCTCGAATACTAGAAGCCCAAATTACACAAATTAACAAGTAATTTTCATATGTGATAAAATCAAGATAGCAATAATATAATTTTGGTGATTGTATGATATCATACTATTTGGGTGTCGTTGGTACAATCAACTGATCAATAAAAAACATAACAAAGTGGCACATTAATTACGTTACAAACTATCAAACAGCTTTGTTATTTAAGATTTAGGAATTAGGAGTATCAAACAGCTTTGTTTCGGCTCGGTGCTTTGTGGGTTTAGGTCGTTGTAGGTTTCGCCCATAGGTGTCCCTTTGTCGCCTTGCCTTTGCGCTATGGTTTTTTGTTGCCTTGCTTTTGCTTTGTGTTTTTTTGCCCGTGCGTTGCTTTGCCTTGCATTAGCTTTAGGCCTCGTGCGTTGCTTTGCTTTAGGTTTTAGTGCCCCTTTTTTGCTTTACCTTAGCTTTAGGCTCCAGGCGTTGCTTTGCTCTGCTTTGTTTTTGCTCCCTTAGGTTTGTTTTTTTTTTTCTTTTCTGGGTGCTTTGTCTGTTTGTTTTTGTTTTGTGCTCTTTTGCTTGTGTTTTGTTTGTGCCCCCTTGCCTCTGCCTGTCTGCGGTTTCCTTGTTTGTTCCCCTGGTTTGTTTTGCTTGTATTGCCTGTTTTTGCTTGTTTTGCTTGTTGTTTTTTGCCTTTTGATCTTTATGTTGGCTTTTTCGTTCACCTCACCCTCACACCTGCACTTGCCGGAGGTTTCGTTGGAAGCAGTCTCTCTACTCCCGGGTTTACCCTGGGGTAAGGGTAGGATCTGTCTACAGTTTACCTCCCCCATACCCCGCCCCCGGCGGGATTGGGTTTGTTGTTGTTGTTGTTGTATTGATCAGAAATCATTATTCCAACAACCTAATAATTGTGAATGTTGTGAGTTGACTATTCTTGTCACCATAATCATAGTTTTAAGGATACAAAATGTAAAAATCTTGAAGCCAAATTGATGTCATAGACGCGAAATGATCTCTCAATACTTTACGGCTGGATAGAGGGTGCACATATTGGTTAAAAAGGTGCACATGTAGATTAAATTCTAAGACAAAAGTCCTATATAGTCCCAAAATGATCCGGTAAATCCCGGTTCAAATCAAACTAGCCTAACCCGGAAAAGACATGTATCAAAAACCCGATATCCTATTTTTGGAATAATCAGAAATGTAGTTAAAAAAATAAAAATAAATAAAAAAATTAAAAAAAAAAAAAAGTTATTGAGCAAACATGGTTTTCGATTTTTTGTCGACTAATCCAGGAACTCACCCCACACATATTCAAACCGGGTAAAGCCCTTCCTTTCAGAAGGTTGGTGCGGTCACTTCAGGTTTGTTTGCACGTTGCACCTAAACAGTAATTGAACCTAAGTCCTCACATATTTTAGCGATATTAGTCGTAAGGCTTTTATCACTATATCACCCATAAGTGGTTATATTTAGTTAAAAGCTCCAAGACATTAATGCAGTGTTATTATAGAAACAACAAAATACTAAATGTTTAAAAAGGGTTAGATACCAATTATAAATCTTTTGTTATAGATGTGCTATTTTGAACGGTGATTTTATTAGAAGCACTAGAAAGCTAGAGAAAAATAGAAGTTACAAGAAACTACAATCGAGAACATACAAGAACAAGATCAATAGTCGAGTTCAACCAACATTGTTTAAAATTCCTACCCCCATGTGAGATCAACAATTAGGAGAGAAGCTCTATGTCGTCGCTAGTTAAGTCCTTCCTTGAGGGTTTGATGTCAAAGCAAATCCGGTTACGAAGGTTTCAAGTAGCCCACAAAGTTGTTTGAATCACCGCGTCAAAAATTCGAGTCGATATGGAAGGAAGAGAAAGTTCCAAATACATGTACGATTCTAAAAGGCGCGCAAAGACGTAAGGCTTGGTCATGCTGCCACGCTACGCCTTATGTCGTCTTATGCCACGTCTTTTTGTAAACTCGATAGATATGAAATATGATATAAATATATAAATATTTTCATATTTTGTGGCACCTTATGCCATGCCTTATAAATGCAACAGCTTCGCTTTGTCCGCTAAGGCGTGAGACTTGGTCATGCCACAACACATATTTATAACCTTGGTTTTTGTTGAACATAGTTGTAACAAGATAGTATTTCCCGCGCGTTACAACATGTGTTAAAATATTTATTTTGTCGCTACGAAATACTATTTTAAAAAATGTGAAGTTTGAATATACGTAATAAACTTTCTCAAATTTACCAATATATATAACATACTTATTTTATTCTCAACATACGTAATATACTTTTAGGTACCAATGTACGTAATATTGTCATACTACCACTTATAAAAGTTACAGTATTGATCCTTGTCATTTGCGTTGACTTCCACCATAAGTCCCTTGACATTTTTTCACTTAGAAAAGTTACAATAACGGTCCCTTGACTTTTGCATTGATTTTTACCGTTAGTCCCTTTGTTGGGTCACTGAATTCCCCAATCTTCTTCTAACAAGGATTTGAACGTAAAATAACCTAAGTATAAACAAGTCACTGAGTGAACAGTAACTCAGTGAGTCATCTTCAGGATGCTAAGACCGAGCCTAAGAAGAAAGGTTCTCCATTCAGTGAGGCGGAACTCAGTGAAGTGTGATCTAAGCCAAGAAGAAGGTGATGGGTTCAGTGAGGATGACAATAACTCACTGAACCCCATGACTCCTCAACAACTTCATGGTACTGAAGACTGATGACTAGAAGACTGAAGTTTTGGCGGGACTGGGCGGGAAAGTTTGATCTGTTTCACTAAAGTGATTTATCACTTTAAGGTCAAACTTTCCTCAAATGGCTAAAACCAGGCTGTCATCAGAAAGTGCCTTTTGGACTTAACCAAAAGAAGTTTCCCTAGCCAACGAATAAAATCTATCAAGATTTTATTAAGGAACACTTAGGTCCATTGTATAATAGAGTTGTTCACATTTGTGTATAAATAGGTAGCATAAGAGAGGAGTAAAAGTTGACAAGTTTGTGCAATTAATGCAAAGCATTCACAAACCACTTTTACTCCTCCAAATAACAACATAACCCCTGAGTTAGCTCAGTGGGTCCTGAAAGTTGTTACTCAACATTGATTGAGTTTAGTGAGGAGTCTATACCATACTTGTCGTTTTCAATCCCAAGTGTTATTCCGCAAACACTTGGGTATGATTCTTTTTGATTAACTTCTAATAAAGAATTAAACGTTGGAAAATATTGTCTCTTATATTTACGTTACTTTATTGTTAATCTTTTATACATCTTTGTCTAAATGTCATAGAACTTGGTTACTTTAGCTTTGTAGTTATAGTTAACCAAGTAAAAGGGACCAACACCCTTGACATTTTTACGCTTTTTATTTGTCTTTATACGTTTTTGTTCATTTTTAAACGTTTTTATCCGTTTTTATGTGTTTTTGTTTGTTTAAATATGTTTTTGTCCGTTTTTATGCGTTTTCATCCGTTTTTATACGCATTCATCCATGTTTCTTATGTTTTCATACATTTTTGTTCGTTTTTATGCGTTTTCGTCCGTTTTTGTATGTTTCTTTATCCGTTTTATGCGTTTTTGTCCGTTTATATACGTTTTTATCCGTGTTTATGCGTTTTTATACGCTTTCGTCCGTTTTCATACATTTCAGTCCATTTTAATATGTTTCGTCCATTTTTCTACGTTTTTATCCGTTTTCATTCGTTTCTATGCGTTTTTATTCGTTTATATACGTTTTCGTCCGTTTTTATACGCTGTCGTCCAATTTCAAATGTTTTACTCTGTTTATATATGTGTTCGTCCGGCTTTATACATTTTCATACATTTTTGTCCGTTTTCATTCCTTTTTATTTGTTTTTGTTAGTTTATATACGTTTTTGTCTGTTCTAAGCGATTTCATCCGTTTTTATACGCTTTTTTATGCTTTTCTTACATTTTCCTACGCTTTTATATGTCTTTTTCCGTTTTCATTCGTTGTAATATGCTTTCGTTCGTTTTTCTTACATTTTCATTTGTCTTTATCTGTTTTCATCTGTTTTTGTATGTTTTCATTCGTTTTTATACAATTTTTGACTGTTTTTATATGTTTTCATTCATTTCGATACATTAACATCCGTTTTTCTTACGTTTTCAAACATTTGTATCTATTTTACACATTTTCTTGCGTTTTTATCTGTTTTTATCAACTTTTTTTGTGTATATATATATATATATATATATATATATATATATATATATATATATATATATATATATATATAAATGAATGAAAACGTATAAAAACATATAAAGACAAATAAAAGCGTAAGAAAAATGGACGATAATATATATAAATGAACAAAAATGTATAAATACGGATAAAAACATATAAAACAGACGAAAACGCATAAAAAATGATAAAAACATAAGAAAACATATGAAAGCATATAAAACGGATGGAAACATGTAAAAACGAACAAGAACGTATAAAAACGGATGAAAATGGATAAAAAAACGTATAAAACTGAATGGAAACGTGTAAAAACATATGAAAACGGTTAAAATGCTTAAAATAGATAAAAACGGATAAAAACTTATAAAACTGAATGGAAATGTATAAGAACTAATGAAAACGGATAAAAAGGTATAAATAGGGACAAAATGCATAAAAATTGATAAAAGCGTATAAAAACGAACAAAAACGTATAAAATGGACAAAAACGTATAAAGACAAATTAAAACGTAAGAAAAACGGATGAAAGCGTAAATAAACTAATGAAAACGTATAAAAACTGACAAAAACAAATAAAACGGACAAAATATACATTTATTTGGTGAAAAGATGTCAAGGACTAACGGTAAAAGTCAATGCAAAAGTCAAGTGACCATTGCTGTAATTTTTCTAAGTGTAAAAATGTCAAAGGACTAACGGTGTAAGTAAACGCAAATGACAAGGATCAAAACTGTAACTTTTATAAGTTGTAGTATAACAATATTACGTACATTGGTAAGTATTTAAAAGTATATTACTTATGTTGTGAAAATAAAATAAGTATTTTACGTATATTGGTAAATTTGAGAAAGTTTGTTATTACGTATATTCAACCTTCAGCCTTTTAAAAATAATATGTTTTTTCAATGAAAAATGTGCAGCGTAAAAATGAATATGATTTAAAGGAGTAATAATATAAAATTTTATGTGTTTACGGGTTAATTTGGTATAGTAATAAATTTAAAGGTTGTTTGAAATAGAAAAGTTACGGAGTATTAGTTTTAAGGGTTATTTTAATTTGAAGAAAATTGAAGAGATATTATTGCATTTATGAAGTTCTTTTTTTTTTATTATTATTATTATTTTTTAACATTATTTATGAAGTTGATAAAACCAACTTCACAAATGTTATTACGTAAAAAATAAATTTACATCAAATAATGTATAATGTTATAAGATATTACGATTCAAAGTTAAAACATTTGAAGACTTTTTATGTGAACGCTAATGGAACGCAATGCCATTTAGTGTAAGTGGTCAACTACAAGATTCCATCATTAGAAAAGTAGAACTCATAATCCCAATTCCCAAAAGCCAATATTTTCGGTAGAAAAATTGAAAGTTTGACCTTCAAGTATACTTTCTAGTACCACTTGATTGCTATTTCAGGATTACAACTAAAATGGATAATTCCACTATGAAAAAACATGTTCATAGTTGTTTTATTGACAAATTCGTTTTAAGTTTCGGGTAAGAACAAGTATACGTGACTTTTGTTCTAATATCAAAAGGAAGGGATTTATCCGGTTTATGTCATATGGATTCTAATAATTCATTTCAATTTAGTTTACTTTCTGGTTATTATGGCGTTAAGTTGAATGATTCGTTAAAAGAAAAACAAATTCATTTTTGGTGTAGTATATATATATGGGATAATTACCAAAATATATCACCCGTCCAAAACACTTTCCTTAAATAGCTGTTTTAAAATCACTTTCCTCTAGCGGATCAGGACAACTTGGCGACTGAGCAACCTCATATATTGTCGACACGTGTCCATTATTTTATTAATATAGTACGGTTTGTAGAATGTATAGAGAATGTATGTGTAAGGTATGTGTAAGGTATGTGTAAGTCTTTAAGGTATTTTTGCAGAGGGCAACTTGTACTAATCGGGCGACATGTATTGGGCAACTTAATTTAATTTGTCGTTTTCCGTATTTTTTTTTAATTAAATATTAATGTATTTCAATTGTATCCAAATGTAAGTATGTATTTTACACTTATATTTGTTTTTAAAATATTTACATACACTTTCTTCCAACACACACTTCATCATCTCCAACAAATTTTCCTCCATCAACTAAACACAATCGAAGGCCATGAACAACATTGTCGAAACAAAGTGGTATAACAGGGTATGTACATTTGTTTCATAGTTTGTATAAATATGATTATGTGTGTTTCAAAAATGTTAAAGTTCATTGTTTTGAGAGTAAATGCACAAACAGTATTTGTTTTGCTAGCCAACCGGCGGTGCTGTAGCAAAGTCTACACATTTACCGAAGTCATCTACATATAGGCGCTCCTCCTAACACAATCTCACACACACAACAAACACATTCAGTCTTCCATTTAATTTACAAGCAAATATTTTGGAAACACCAATGGCGTGTGTTGAACGTTTTGATGAACTTGGTAATTGTTCCGGTTCCACCTTGTTGGAACGTCAGTTAGGTATCTATTTAACGAGGTCTGTAGCTAAAGACAAGGATCCACATAGTGACATTAGTAAGGTCTGGTCGAAGTTAGCTGATTGCATCATAGGAACTAATGGTTTTATTAAGGAACTTTCTGTTACTGAGTGTAGGGTAGAGGCGATGGATACTGCAAAGTATCTTAGGCAGCGTAGGCATAAGGATACCCTTAGGTTTACCGATTTGTTGTGCGTATTTGGGGTCTTTTGGGTTATTGGGCTTATGCGTTAAGCTTTTCGGTGTCTTTATGGGGTGGTTTAGTTTTTTTTTTCTTTTATGTATGGGTAGTTTTGGTGTATCATGGGTTGGGATAGGATTTTCTGTATGATGTTCCTTTTTTCATTAATGAATGGAATGTTTATGTATTACTGATTTCTCTTTAATTTGCTACTGCTTATTTATAAGGTTTTGTTAAGTTTACTTTCTAACTTTGGTGTAGTTGTGTAACTGATATAGGAGGTATGGTTTTATGCTTTCTATCTCATTTGTGGACATGTCCAAATTGAATTGTATTTTATCTTGAAGTGGTTATTTGATTCAGTTTGTTTCTGTACTCTTAGTGGCTAAGTTTTTGGTGTTTAAGCGTTATTCAAAGAGGTTGGAAATTGCCATGCCTTTGGTTTACAAAATGGTTTGTTTTTGATAACTTGTACCCGAAAAATTCATTATTATACTTGACCTAGTTCCAATCACAAGGAAGGAATCCTGTACCTGATAAGTTTACTTTCTAACTTTGGTCCACTTTTTTTTCCCCTGTTTTTTCCTCTGTTTTGTAATGTCGACACCAAGTTAGAGTTTTCTGAAAACTTCAGCTTGCCGATGTAGTCCTCAACTGATTCTTTGTGTTTTATTTCCATGCAAGGAGTATCAAACTAAGTTCATCTTTAGAAGTAAAGTCAACTACTTTCTGTTAATAAAACGCAAGTTAGATGCAAAACGACGGAACATGTTTAGGCGTACATGTTTTGGAAGATGGTTGGATCTTTTGTACTTTGAACATGAACCACATGTCATAGAGTATATGCTGACAAAACAGCATCAGGTTGATGATGCCCATTATGATATGCCCTTAATTTATTACGTCGAAGGTCAAAGTCTACATTTTGGTCGTCCTGAATTTGCTCTTATAACCGGGTTCCGTTTTGGAACTGTATCTTTCCGGTTATATGACTCCGGTGAAGTTAAATTTCGCAATAGGATATTTCCTCACCGGATAGGGTTACGTGTTACCAACTTAGATCTTATTGCTGTTATCGAGGATGAAGAGTTGTTTTGCAAAATATCTGATGAAGATGTTGTCCGTGTATGTCTACTGTTAGTTTTAGAAGTTATCTTTATGGGTAGGTTGTTGACTAATGAAGTGGATGATAAGTTAATGAGGTTGGTTGAAAGTCTAGAAGCTTGGAATGCGTTTCCATGGGGTGAGCACATATGGACTAATTTGTACGATCAAATCGTGGATGTAATAAGTAAGCACAGTCAAAAGCACCTTCAACATCTCAAGAAAGATCGCATGTATGTTCCGACATATACGCTTGGGGGATTTGTATTTGCTTTCCAGGTATATATTATTGTTCAACATTAATTTTTTTAATCCCTTCTGTATTTTGTTTTCGCACCTAAATCTTATTGATTTATCCTTGACTTTGATATTTAGGTTTGGATTCTTGAGACTTATGAAATAAGTAAGCTTTGGTGGATAAAGCTCGCGCCAGTGATACCAAGAGCTGTGGCTTGGTCCAGAAAATCTATATTTAAGAAATCAGATTGTTCTAAGCTTTTTGGAAAGGTAATTTCTTCAAAATAGGTCTTTTTTATTTATATTTGATTTCAATTTTTTATGTTACTTCTTTAATCGTGAGTTTTTTTTTTTTTAGGACTCAAAACCAACTTGTGATATCCGTCCTACTAGAGCTGAGTACGAATCAAATTGGTGGATACACAGCAATGATTTTTTCCAGCAACACATTCCCAGACGACCTCCTTTAGCAGGACAAAATTTCCTGTTGGATACATATCTTGCCAAGTTGGAAAAGGCACGTAAACGTGGGATAACAGATGTATTAGAAATGGCGACTGCTAGAAGTAGTTACAGTTTTATTAGGGAAAAGAGTCTTAAGGATTGTGTGATTGAAGAGTTGAATATTCGGGTTTTCAAGCTTGAGTCAATTATTGAGGTTCTACATGGTGAACCAAATGGTCGAGTTGTGGTAATATACTTTTGCTAATATACGACATCCTTTTAAATATTGTATTATTTCAACCAAATATCATTACATTGACAGGCCAAACTCCACTTTGATGACTGTTTTTCCAATATGACCTCTGATTTTCGCGACTCGCTTAATAATCTTTACCTTGATCTGATCAACATGCATGATACTGATGAAGATATTTGTCTGGTAACTTATAAATTGTGACATCTTTGTAACCCCGTTATACAATAGTTTGTATATCAAACACTATTTAAACAAGCATAACTTGTGACAGGAGTACCTTCGTGAAGAGGAGTTGCGATTGCGGTTGGAAGAGGATGATAGATTGCAAATGGAAGATGAGAAGATGATGAAAGAGGAGATGCGGTTTAGGGTGGAAGAGTATAAAAAGATGAGGTTTGAGGAAGAGAAGATGCGGCAGTTGGATCGGGAGCAGAAGAAAAAGTGTAATGTGCTTCTGAATTCCGCTCACTTCAAAAAAGCTTTGGAAGAAGCAAGACTTAGTAAAAGGACTCACGTAGATGATTTTACATCAGAAAGTGATTGGAAAGTTTCTTGGGTGAAAATAAAAAAACATCGTGGCTACCTTAATAATCCGTTCTTGGTAGAACGTCTAAAAGATGTGCAACCTTGGAAAGAGGTATCAAATAACATCAAATATGTTCAAACTTAATAAATAATAGTGTGTTTTATTTCATACCGTTAAAGCCTTATAATTTTGTGTAGGATCTATCCCGATGGTTTCATACTGTTGACACTCTTTGGTTGAGTGATGATTTTGAGCTGTTTCTTTCCAAGACGGGTACGACTACATTCAAGTTTCCTTGGTCTGACGATTTTAATGTGAATCGAATATTCTGGCTTAGATTAGTCTGCCTAGACCCTGCAAGGAAAGGCTGGCTAACGGAGGAGGTGAGAAAAACTATGGATTTCGTAATATTAGATTTTGAATAATAAATATGTACTTTAGCCTTCACTACAAATTGTTTTTCTTTTACGTATTTAAACAGCACATAGACTTATGGGTGGACTACATGTGGCATGTGAGACCCGAGAATTCTAACTGGGCAATGGTTAGTACATACTTAGTTCAGCTTCTCCTTCAAAATTCCATTCCCTTGTTTTATGTTGACGGTAGAAGGTACCCCATTCCATGGGCCAATGTTGATCAGGTAAAAGCTTTGTTATTAACACACAACGTTATTTGCATATTTATGGTTGTATGTACTAACTATCCATCATTACCAAAACCTTGTAGGTTCTGATGCCGATCAATGAAACTGAAAGACATTGGTGTGTTGCCCAATTTGACATCCTTTCCGGATTGGTCACATTCTATGATAGCGGGAACACAATTGACTATGAATGCCGTGATTAGTATGTCTGGCTGAGGGATTGTTTACAGGTACGAGTATATTATGATTGCTTATTATGATTACCATGCCACTAGGTAATTGCTATCATCAACTAATATATGTGTACTTTTATTAAAACTATAAGTTTAAACAATAAACTGTTCGATACACCATTACGTACATACTCTAGTTGTTCAATTTACTTGATGTTTTTGTAAATAAATAATCTAAGGGTCCCATAATCTAACTTATGCAACTTAATTTCTTAATATATTTTCAGGATTTTTTGTTATACCTATGAGTTTATTGACTTTGTTTGTAACTAGATGTATTGGTAATTTATTTTGTTGTAATCTTAAGTTGTATTTTTTTAAGTCTTATATGTAAATTTTATCTTACAAATTGTGTCCACATTTTATTTTACCGATTTAATAACACTTACCCCCTTCAAATCACATTAATTAGTTTTGGCATGTATTGAACATTGACATGACATCTACTATTCATCACAAGTTGCCCAAACTATTAACTTCCTAGGGACATGTTGCCCAATCTTTAATCTTCCTATATAAGTAAGCTAACAAGTACACTTTTACATACCACACTTTGTCTCTCCATCCTCAAAAATATTTCCTACATCACACTTACCATACCTCTCCTACTGCTATGGCTGCCCTAACTGAACTCTCACTTAAGACTAAGTCACCATCACTCAGAGATATGATGCTCCTCTTGTTTGAAGAAGATAATGATAAGGACTTTAAGCTGGTGCAACAAACTCATACTCTATGCCAAGAGCTTTGTAACCGTGTTAAGGAGCGGGCTGAGGTTATTAAGCATCTTGAAAGTTTCCCTACTATTGGTGTAGCTCGTGATAGCCTCAAGCAACTTCATGAGTTGCAGGATGCTGACTTGGAAAAGTCAAGGGGGTTGATGAAGTTCATAACTGAGACACAGCTCAGGGTCCTCAAAAAAATATCTTTTGTTTCTCTAATGTGTAAAATGTGATGTGTTCTGCTCTGATGGTGTCCTTTGTGGTGTCGACCTTGCATTCTGTCATGTTAAGCTTGAGTCTTTTAGGTCTTTATGTTTGGTGATGTTGTCTTTTGGTCATGTTGTCTTTTGTTTGGTCATGTTGGCTTGTGCATTAAGGGGGGTTTTTATCATGTAATAATTTGTACCTGTTTCAGTCTACCACTAATGAATGCAATGTTTATTTTATGTTTAATCATCTTTGTTACTCCATAATCAAGAAAAAAAACCCTATGAATACTAATTTATATCAACCATAAACCATTTCAGTTGTTCCATTTTAAAACAAACAAATTATATAATAACACGTAACCATAAAGAATTTGATGCTGTTATTGGATCAATATTTATACTAGTAAACCAACAATAGACTGGTGTTACAGTCAGAAAATGACAGACATATACAAGTACTACTTTGACAAACTAAGGGTTTATAGAAGGTAATTCTCTATTTGGATCCCTGCTAATATTTTAACACGACCTTGTATTGGAAGTGGAATATTTTTTTAATTCTTTTTACTACTCCATAAACCAACTCATGACTAGTTACACTCTTATTTATGATAAGATTTATTTTATTTTACTTCTTTGTACAGGCTCATCTACCAGTCGTTTTACAGAAAGCAAAAGTATTCGAAATGAAAGGGATACATCCTACTGAGTATAAGATTACCTTTAAGCTAGCGGACAACGTTCCTAAGCAGGGGGTATCTTTGGTGATTGTGGTGTTTTTGCTTGTATATTTTTATATAGTTTGGCACATGGCATACCATTGCATCTTGATGACCCGGTTGACGCGGCCTTAGCTTATCGTGAGAAGATGGCTCATTTTTTTTTAAACATAAATGTTGACTATCTTGATGACCCGGATAACGTTTTGTGACTATCTTGTATACTTTTTTGGGACGTCAAATTGCATAACGTGCACATACTCCATGTTTAATAATTTGCATTAACGAATAAATCTAGACAAACAATAAGTCTCATATGGTTCAAACATGACACATAAACATGTTGAAAAACGTCACTTGCCCAAAAAAATAACAAAGTTGCCCAAAAAATAAACGAAGTTGCCCAATAAAGGAACACGTTGCCCAAGTAAGCAAATAAAGTGAATTTTCTAGTTGGAATGCAAATGGAAGACGTACTATCGTGAAGTGACATGCAATGTCTCTTTACCAACAATTGTTTTATATTATATACTATATGTGGAGTATATAAGCCAAAATAATGTAAGTTTAAAAGGCACCAAACCTACATTGGTTAGTGAGATAGGAATAGTAAGTGTGAAAGTGAGGATGGATCAACAATACTCGGATTCATCCAACACTCAACAATTATCGACTCCTTTTAACACTCCAATGTCAGTAGTGTACCACTATTTTTTTTATCTTCATTACTACATTTTTCGTATTAAAATGTTGTTTTCTGTATACAGGATTGAAGAAAAAGATGAGGATTTTATGGTGTTTGAAGTTTACCATAATGGTGAATTCATTGTACATCCTTTTCCTTTAAGTTATGATTATCCAAACATCTTGGTACTTAAGGTATCTCGGTCAAAAAGAATGTCGTTCAAAGATTTTTGTGACTTGTTGGTTTACAAACTAGAATGCAAGATATGGTCTTTGTTTTATTGTATTCCTAGAAGGAGTCTTCAAAAAGGGTTGACAATTGTTGAAACAGATGCTGAGATAAAAAAGATGTATGCTGTGGCTTCATCTTATGGGTTGTTACAATTGTATATTGCTCATGACCCTCAAAACCTAGCCCAATACTACTATAATAACTTGCCTTTCGACTCGTCTGATGATGAGGTTATTTCTAGGCTAAAAAGCCATGAAAAAAGAAAGGGTGATGCTGCCTCTATGTCACCTGAACAGCTTGAAGCATGGGCAGAGGAAGAATCGCGTTCACCTTACCTTAGGACACCCCCCCTTAAGGCTAGGAAAAAAGGCATTCACTTTCAAGGAAAGAACTTGTTTGAAGATTTTTTGCATAGTAGTTCTATAGGAGATGAGTTAGACGGTCCTCCAGGTTGGTTAGAAGGAGCGATCGATGAAAAAGGTTGGGTTGATGTTGGAGCGACTAACGTATTGGATCCTTGGCTTGATTTGGCGCTTGGTTATGATGTTGATACACTGCCGGATGTGGGTCAAAATGGTTTTGCAAATGATGTTGTCCTAGATGTGGGATGGTCTAATGGCTCAGATATTGGGGCGTGTTCTAGTAAGACAGGTGAAACCGGGTCTAGTTTGGGAGTTCCACTGATGCAAAAGGGTAAAAAGACTGTGCGCCCAAATACTGTTAATTTTAATAGAAAGAGGTTGTGTTTTAGGAAGGGCAACTCTATCTGGGCAACCAAAGGCTTACGAAAGAAATTATTGCGTCGCCGTGTTTTGAAAAGACTTGCAACCGCTCGAAGATGTGGCAGCTTGACTTCTCTGTTTGGGTTGAACGATGATCAGGTTCAGGATAATGGACCATGTGTAAGTCCTAAGTAGTCATGTTCCATGTGGTGGTTGACTTTGCTACAGGCATAAAATGTTTTCGTTAACACATCCACAAAACTTGTCAATGTTTTTTCGTAAACATTTTGTGGTTGTAGCAATTGTCTTATAACGTTTTGTGTAGTAGCTACGATTATCTTTGCACATCTTTTGGGTTTTGTGTAGCTTGTGCAAACTATGTGGCAAACGTTGTATGTTTTCTACTCATATAATCGTATTAACTTTCCAGTTGTTGCTCAAATTAGTACTTCTGTATGTGACATCACATCTTTGCACATCTTTTGGGTTTTGGTTAACATGTTTATTCTGTACTACTACTTCTGTAGTTGACATCACAAACACTGCGCATAACAAGTATTGTACACGATAAGGTTCAGTTTTGTACATTGACAATATGTTGCATAAGTGACACAACCCTGTTTAATACGCAATAAGCTGTAGCATAACAAGTATTGTACACGATAAGGTTGAGTTTTTACATGCAACATGTCTTAAGAAACACGATTGAAAGTAGCCTGATTAATGTCATACATAAGAAGTTATTCCGTTACTTAAAAACATACAAATAAGCTGAAAGTTACACTAAAAAGTTTTGTGAAGTGGATAGCTGTGACAGACGGTTGATGATGCGATTGGATGAAGCCGGGTCTCTCTCATTCATGGGTGTCTGAATATTTGAATCATGATGTGCCTCATTGGTCAAGTATTGATTTGTAGTAGAACATCCCAGGTTTTCATTACCAATGGTAACACCACCACATATATCCTTGAGAGACCTCAGTTTTGTTTTTGGACATCTCTGTCATATAATAACCACAAAAACATTAATTCTGGCTACACACAAAATACTGAATTGTTACGAGTACGAGACTTACTTTTTTTTGTCACCAATGCCATGCTACATGAACCTCGGTCGTGTCCCGTTGCACCACACCTGGTGCATTGCTTCCTTTTAGGCTCCTCCCCTTGAGATCGGATGCGATCTTTCTTTTTTGACCTCCCTGCCTGCCTCTTAACTATAACCGGTGGCAATACAGTTTGCAAGTCATCGGGAGCTTCCCACTGCGAAACATCTTCTACAGGATTAAACAAACCCTCGTATGTTTTTTTCTGTGTTATTCTGAAAAACCAAGGTTGGACCAATCCTTGAACACTAGTTAAACCAGCTACTCTAGCCACAGCACATACGTGTCCACACGGTAGACCCGAAAGGTCCCATTTGCGACAAGTACATGTCCCTTCTGTCAAATCAACAACATGGCCTCTTCGGTTGTCTTTGACCTCATACTTTTTCATTTTGTCAATGCCCTTAACCGTCCAATTAACGCTCTTGATGATTCTGTCATGAACTTTGGGGTTGCCCAATCTGAAATTTCTTCCTCCATTGCATCTAACATTAAAAAGCTTAAACATCATTATAGTCACTTGTCTTACTTTTTAAACACATGAAAAGAAAAAAAAAATCACAAGCTAATTAAGTAATAATAATATTTTAACCATATGTTGCACATTTTTTTACAAGCTTACCTTCGTATTTTGCCCGACGTTCAAAATACCACCGTTGAAGAAGGGATCTATACCAATCCATGAGCATCGTAATTGGGACTCTGCGCACTTCCTTTGTTAAAGCATTGATTGACTCCACGCTATTCGATGTCATGTAATTGTATCTGTTTGCAGGGCAGTATGCCCTGGACCATTTCTCAAACCCTGCTTCCTCTAGTGTTTTGTACGCATCGAGTTTAGTGGCACGAATAGCACAAACACACTTATCAAACTCCGCCGTTGTGTAAGCCTTGCACGTCTTCCAATACAAATTCTTTAAAGAATCACTTTCCATATTGGCATTCATCATCATATGGCGACAGCAAAAACCATGAAAGGCGTTTGGAAAAACGTTCCTACACGCAAGGCTAATTGCATAATGTCTGTCCGATATGATGGCCAATTCAGAAACCTCACCTATGCATTCTTTCAACTTTGTCAAAAACCAGCTCCATGTCTCCCCTGTCTCACCTTGAGTTACACCGGTTGCAATGGGTATTATTTGATTGTTTCCATCCATTCCAACTGCAGCAAGATTGGTGCCAAGGTAACGGCCTTTTAAATGCGCCGCATCGATTATTATCAACGGCCGCAAAGAGCATAAAAAACTCCTAACCTGTTAGATTAATAACAAATCAATTCTTGGGTAATAACTAAAAATACTTAAACATTTTGAACCACTCAAACATAAATAATAAAGAATATGAACAACAGATATTTCAAATTAGTCTTACCGCAGCACCGAAGGCTACAAAACATTGCTTAAAGCGTCCTGCATCATCCGTGTCAATGTGTGTTACTGTTCCCTCGTTTGCCAACTTTAAGTAGTGGAAATAATACGGTAACTGCTCAAAAGAAGCCTTAGGACATCCCTGAGTAGCCAGCATTGCAAGTTGCTTCCCTTTCCAGGCTCTTTTGTAACTAATGTCTATATTCTAAGCTAAATTGAAATCTAGTTGTATTTCCTTTGGTTTATACACTCTGGAAGTGTCTCTCATTTTCGGTACTAGCATATAACTCAGTACTTTTGATGAGGCATTGCAATGATTAGAATTTATGGTTGTTTTGGAACATGTGTGAACATCGTTGATGCTAGTTATCCTGAATTTTTTAGTACCTTTAACGGCCCGATTGAACACATACCATTTGCATTTGGGCACCTTACATCTAACACGGTAAGCTACCTGACAAGATTTCACAACTTTATATTGATAACCTTCTTTTATACATTTGACCGCTATGTCTTTGATGCATTCTTCCTTATCGACAAATTCGTCAAATACCTTAAACGCACGTCCATCTCTAGCGTTCAAGAACTTTGGGAGTTTAACAAAATTAGGAGGACTTGGTGGGATAGGCATATAGTTGAATGTGTTTCTTTTCCATGTATGCTCAAAATTCGTATTTTTATTTGTGTTTACTTGTTCATCATTTGGGTTAACAAAGTTGTTGGTTTCGGGGTTGGGTGGTTCATCACCTAAGCTAACATTAAGATCAAACCCTAAGGATTCTGAAGATGAACTTTGACTTACCTTTACTGGTTCTTTGCGGATATCGATGAACAAGCTTTTAACCTCTGGCTTCCATTCTTCGACGTCTTTCATGAAGCATAGCAAGTCAGCGTCATCAATTATGGACACCTTGTTTACATTTATTTTGTATGATAACAAAATCATTGACAACCTAGCGGAAAGCTTAAACTTTTTCTTTACACAGCGGACTAGGGTTGCGTAATCAATATGATGTGGAAGTTTTACAAGAAATTTCGACCCCTGATAAACCAAAAAAACTTTGAATATGGAGGGTCCCTTCATTTTTACTTGTTTTGCAAAAGAAATGGTAGAAGTAAATTACAACCCATAAACATAAAACTTTACCAAATATCTACACCTAACAGTCGCCCAAACAAACCAATAGTTGCCCAAATACCAGACTAGCAAGTCACCCATAGTACAAGTACATTTATTGCTTGTACTATTTCAATATTATAATAGTTTCATTTCAAAATTATTTGAAATGAAACTTATAGAAAAAGCAACTTCGATTTTTACATATTTTATAATTATCATATACAATTTTTTTTACACGAAATAGTAACACCTAACAGTCGCCCAAAATAATTAATTCTTCCAAAAAATGCGTACCAACTAGTTGCCCAAAAGTAATAATACTATTTAAAATTGTCATTTACTAAAATATTCTAATAATATACAAATATATTAAATAAGTCAAATACATCATTTGAATATTTAAATAATTTAAATAATATATTATTTCTTTTAACAAATATCAACACCTAACAGTCGGCCAAATTACACGTAACGTCATTAATTGTCCCTTTAGTTAACTATATTATTTTTAGAGAACCAGATTGAAAATTAAAAAAGACAATATTACTTAAACTTTAAATAAATGTGACAACATATTTTGTATAGGTATACCAAAAGATTTTGTACATGCAAGTTGATTTTAATCATGAAGTACTTATAGCTACTTCATGTTATTGGGAGAAGATACATAACACTTCCACATTAAACCACTTTCAAGTTTCAACCAAGACTTGATCTTGACACTGATCTTATCTCTTCTGCATATACGGTTTGTTCTTGCAACTAATTTCTTCTTTAATTACCCACTTTTTTTCGTTCTTGTTCTTTTGGTATGATATAATCCTCACGCCAAAAATCTGATACATTTGATAAGCTTGCATTTTTTCTGAAACATGTAGTGCGACAGTGTTTTTTCGGCTTTTTCTTCATACCAAAAGGAGGTTGATTGTTGTATGATACTGCTAATCTTTGAATTGAAAATAGGATAGCGAAGGTACTGAAGTACAGTATATGCTACGTATAGTATATTCTTATCGTTCTTGTAAATAATCATGTGATTCTAATCATTTAAGTATATGTATACTGTACCGATTGGATATTAAAATTACATGGTTACTGTAACTACTAGTGTTAAGTATGGGTAAAAAAAATGTTAGTCAATAAGTCAGAACCATTGAAATGTTAGATGAACTCATTCAATGGGTAAAAAAAATGAGTAAATTTAAGTTTGTGGTGTTAGGGCACATTTGATTCTATTAGTCTATCACAAGGTTAGTGTAACAATAAAGTATATTTAGATGTGATATAAGATTGTTAAAAACTTGAAAGGAATTTATTGACAGATGTATTTGTAGGTATACAGTATGGCGCAACAGTTTGTTTTACCATACGTCCACAACACCTTTCTATGTGAACAGGTAATGGTAGTTAAGCAACGTTAAACGCTTTCCCTATATTAATCTTTTAGTTGGTACAGGGTAACATAGTATTCATCTTGTCCCTGCTTGTTAGATGAACTCATTGAAATGTTTGAACAACCTCGGATGAAACTAATTTTGTTTACATACTAAATGTTGGAACAGGCTCTTCCCGAGTATTTTGAAGACTATTTCAAGTCCGAAAATGATTTCATGTACTTGACAGGCAACAACAGGTTGCGTTACAAGACAGTGCTGTCACCCAAAGATGGCCGATGGGTTGTGTGGGACTTAGAGTGGCAGGCATTTGTTTCTGCAAATGTCCCTGATCAAACAGCAGACATTCATTTTATCAAGCAGGGACAAGATGAATACTATGTTACAGTGTATGCAAAGGATGGTTCTGAGTGCGCTGGGTACGACAGGCGTACGATAGGGCGAAGGATGATACGCTGTTTAACAACCTACGATCCCAGTAGGCAAACGGTAAATACATTTGTTATATGGGCTTATAAACTCTGTTTTGTATTTTATAGCCAGAATATATGAGTTCCATTATATTTAACAAATACAGAAATTTCATAATATGTTTGTACGTGTAGTTACTGGCTGGAGATTTTATTCAAGATATGTGGCAACCGAGCTACAAACTAATATATGCTACAGATATGGTATTCTATGTTAAGAACGAGAGGGTTAAACCTTACGCGGATCGGGTTGTCAGAATGAACTCGTTCAGCGGAGATGGGTGGGATGATTTTATTGAGACTAGTGGTATTGAATCTGGCCAGAGGCTTGCCTTTACGAACCTTGAAATGTACAGGTTATCGGTTGTTGTGCTCGGAGGAGATGGCATGGGCTTGAGCAAAGAAGATATTCGGTATCAGTTGCCAATGAGGAACCCACGACCCGCTTTTTTCCTTGACCGAACTGGTAATACGTATTCTGCAATTGCAACTTTACAACACATTAAGAAACTCCTTCCATAGCTGTCAGATAAGCAGTGAAATATTAAGTCATAAATTTATTTTCGTTTTATTTTACCAGACCTGAGGTTGCAGCACCTTTGCAGCTGGGGACATCACGAGGATCATGTTAATGAGGATCACGTTCTATACACTAGATTTACCGGAAAGGATCTGGTATTATTCAATTATATAATAACATGAAACTTGTATATGTATTGTATACGCGTGATGGAGCATATAAAACAAAAAAAAATATTTTGTGTATGCAGAAGTTAGTGTATGATTTCGATGAGACGCAACACTTGCGCAGCTGCAGCAGAGCGAAACTTGTACACATGAATGCTATGTGCGTTGGTTTTCAGATGGCTGCAGATATGGTTTTCAAACATGACGAGAAAACAATGAAAGATGTGCTGAACATTAAGGGGAACTGGTTACAATTTGGTAAAGATTGTGCTTTCGATGATGGTAGAATGATGCGACTGAAACTTGTGCGTATTCAAACACGATATGTGGCTGGTTCAGAGGATCGGGTTCCTGTGTTTCATGTTTGCTAGGATACTAAACTATGTCTTTTAATTGTGTAAAAACTTATTGTCTAAACTGATTTGTTAAGTAGGGTTCCATGTTTATGAATGCTTTAATCGTAAGAATATTTGGACTTCCATGAAGCCATATTTTGGTATGTTATTAATGTCTATTTGGAACTTATGATCCTACGAATATTTTGAGTTATATGAACCTTATATTGTCAATGTTTTTTTAAACATGTTCTGGTGTATAAGTAACTTGTGTTGAAATGTTGGTATAACTAGTTACAAGGAAAGAGCAATAATGTTTACACTGTATCTTAGTGTTTGACTATATGGTTATACTTATAGAATACAAGATCCACAAGGCGTGTCAAATAAAGTATTCAAAGTAGAGGTTGCCCAATTGGCCTAACAGTCGCCCAAACAGAGTACAGCACATGCCTTTAATTACCAATTTTTTAGATGTGGAAAACACACACACACATAGGTCTAACCAAAAACTTTTAAAATGCCATCTTCTTCATCTTGTTCATACAGATCTAGGCGTTATACTCTCGAAGAATTACTTGACAAAACCCACTGTGATTGTGATCCACCTCTACCAGTTGAGGAGCGAGTTTCTTGGTCAACAGCTAATCCTGGTAGAAGGTATAAAGCCTGTCCCATCTATGTAAGTACTGTTCTGATCATTTGTTACTTTTACAAGAACACACTGTTTTCGTTTACTCATGTGTGTATTCATTATTTTGTTAGGACCAAAAAAAAAATGTGGCTTCTATGGTTTCATTGATCCTAAACTACCTTCAGCTTATTACAAGGATTTGCTTTTCAAAATGTATGTGGGTAACTATAGGTTAAACGGGCAGACAAGCAAAGAGACTGGGAAAGATGATCCGAATAATCAGCTGGCGATGGTGGAGATGAAGGAAGAGATTGTTTCCATTAAGTCAACAATTACTTTGTTAACTAGGGTTGTAGTGTTCCTTGCTGTAATACTAGCATATCGTATGATTTAGGAACAACTGTTGTCTGTTTTATGCTTCATTATCAATGGGATGGTCTGTTATGTGTTAAATTATGTGCTTCATTGATAGAAACATGATATGAAATGTAAACAAGACATTATACTTTATGTAAGCAAAGAAAAAACGAAACAGAAAACCATGTATCGATGGTATGAAAATGACATACGTTAATACAAATCATCCGTTACAACTAGTGACATATGTTTTCCTAGGGATAGTTAGGTGACATAATAAAAATTCAGCAAATGTTCAACAACGATTACATATCATTTAACTTCGACTCTATGATTCCAAAAGTACTCGAGCATACGTTCACGGTACGCCAACGCTGCTTGCACAGGGTCAGCCACTTCCAATGGTAGGTTATGACACAACCTGTATAACCACATACAAACCCACACACCACAGTCTCCATATAGATCCCCTTGAACCGGAACACTCGCATAATCAAAAGAGATTTGATACTTGTCAACTGATATGCCTTTACTCTTCAAAACCCCAGATTCCTTTAAATACGAAGTCAGACGCAATGGCAGTTCTCCTTTCATGGTCCGCCACCAGCTTCTTCTGTTTGTCTTTGCCAAACCAAGGGAGTCATAAAACGTAACGACACCACTTTTGATTTGAAGTTGAGCTAAACACCAATGTTTATCTGGTTCGTTAACAGGAAATAAGACCTGATATACACAATTCAATCTTAAACTGTGTTAATAAAAGATTATAATATATGCAAAAGGTATAGGAACCATAAATGTAGAAACCTTTTCAACATCCGTCCATGGAACTGGGTACCTCGACACGTCAGAAAAGTAAGTAGGCATCATACCACCTAGTATAGCTTGACAGAAATGAGGGCTTACAGCAGCCCAATCAGCCGCTTTTGGTCTAAAACGCCATAGTAGGTCAACCCACAGATCAAGGTGCTGTATAGTGAAATTAAAGAAAAAACCAAAGTTAAATACACAACCAGCACTCTTTTAAAGTTAACAGGGATATATTTACGTACAATGTCACTCAACCAGCCCCTTTTAAAAGTGTCGAGACCGGATAACGCCATCCAAAACCGGCGGTCAACATGAATGTCACAACGACCCCATGGAAAGCAATACTTAGGTGGCTTGAACTCCTTTAAAAACATTCTGATAGGTTCCGGCACATTTACCTGTTTGCGCTTATTGGGTCGTGAAAGATCCTAAATACAAAATAATAATTACTACTTTTCTCAGCATTTGAAAATACAAAGGAGATATTAACAAATTCTATAATGACTTAGAAATAAAGTTATGTTGTCGGTTACCTCTTGAAATGGTTCCAGAGACATTATATTGGGTTGACCCGTCCTTGTCAATTGAAAAGGTTGGAGAGACGTTGTACTGGGTTTAGCAGACCTTGTCACCGGTTTTTGGATAATCACCTCCTTATCCTGAAACTAAAATTATGTACATACAAGTTATACATGGACACAGCCCGTATAATTTACCATATCAATATTACAAGTGAGATACCTCTTCAACCGGAGGAGTTACAACAGGCCCATTAAGCGTCATCGACCTTGTGTGTGGAACGTGTGGACCAGTAGGTGGTTGCTCATCAACAACCGATGCAATCAGTGCACCGTACTTCTTCTTCTTCTTCTTGGTTAGCTTGATAGTCTTAACAAAAGCCCGTTCAAAGTTGATAACCTTAGGTGACTTCTTCTTATTTTTCATCTGCTTTCCAATGACAGGTCCAAATACATTCTGTAAACAAGGTTTCTGATTTCGTTTAACAACACTTACGTATTCAGGTTTTGTCATTTGATTCTGAGTTTTAAAAACATAATGTGTTACAAGATAAAACATACAGCCTTTTTAAATAGCAAGCA